>PVKZ01000401.1:600000-867500 GCA_004027375.1 Macroglossus sobrinus
GTTTTATTATTATAAAGCTGCTACAAATATTCATGTATAAGTCTTCATATGAACACGTTTCCTTTTCTCTTGGATAACTACCTATCTAGAAGTGGAATGGCTACAATACATGGTAGGTATATGTTTAACTTCTTAAGAAACTGCCAAGCTGTTTTTTAAAGTGGTTATTTCATTTTATACTCCCAAT
The DNA here is from genome assembly GCA_004027375.1 of Macroglossus sobrinus. NCBI lineage: Eukaryota > Metazoa > Chordata > Mammalia > Chiroptera > Pteropodidae > Macroglossus > Macroglossus sobrinus. The sequence goes on from PVKZ01000401.1 coordinate 600,188, forward strand.
GGCAGTAAGAGTGTTCCAGTTCCTCGACATCTAACAGTATTGTCAATTCTTTAAATTTGAGCAATTCTAACAGGTATATAGTGGTATCTCATTTGGTTTTAATTCACATTTTCCAGTAATGAATGTTGGTGAACACTTCTCTCTGTGCTTTTTGTCATCCATGTATCATCTTTGGTGAACTGTTAAAATCTTTTTCTGAGGTTTTAACTGGGTTATTTCCCCTACTGATGAATAGTGAGAGTTTGAATATGCAAGTCCTTTATAAGATACATGCTTGGCAGGATTATCTCCCAGCCTGTGGCTTATCATTTCAATATCTTAATAGTATCTTTTAAAGAGAAGTTTTGCCTTTTTATACTGCAATTTATCAGTTTGTTCTTTTATGCGTTTTGATTTTACTGTTGTATCTATGAAATCTTTGCCAAAGCCAAGGACACAAAGATTTTATGTTCTTCCTCTAGAAGTTTTATACTTTTTGGTTACATATTAAAGTCTATGTTCTTTTTGAGTGAACTTTTAAAATATAGTTTGAGAAATGAGTTAAAGCTTGTTTTTTGTGTTTTTTTTTTTTCCTATGGATATCCAATTGTTCCAGCATCAGTTTTTAAAGAGCCTGTCCTTTCTGCATTGCATTACCTTTGTCGTTTTTAAAAATCAGTAATCTATGTATGGGTGGGTTAATTTCAATATACTCTATTATGTCCCATTGTTCTACTTGTCTACCTTTTTGTCAATATCACACCACTATGATTACTGGGATTTTATAATAAGTCTTCAAATTTTCTAAGTTGTTTTGAATATTCTATATACCTCTTAGAGTCACTCTGGTATTTCTATAAAACCACCTGCTGGGATTTTTATTTGAATTGCATTACATCTGTAGATGCACTTGGGAGACAGAGTCACATCATAATAATATTGAGTCTTCCATCCACTAACAAGATGGAGAGAGTCTCCATTTATATTTTCTACATAGTTGATCATGTAATTTGTAAGTAAAGTTATCTTCTTCCTTTCTATTATAGAAGACTTTTATTTCTTTTTCTTGCCTGTTTATACTGGCCAGGACTTCCACTATAATATTGAAGAGAAGAGGTAAGAATGGAGATCCTTATCTTTTCTTGATCACAGGCAGAAAGTTTTGTCCTTCACCATTAAGTATGAAGTCAGCTGTTATAATTTTTCATAGATGCCTATTATCAAGTTGACAAAGGCCCCTTTCATTCCAAGTTTACTGAATGTTTTTATCATGAAAAGTGAGTGTGGGATTCTGTCAAATGCTTCTTCTACACCAATTAAGATGATCATATGGTTTTTCTATTTTAGTTTGTAATATGGTAAATCACACTAATTTTCTAATGTTAAACCAACCTTGAATTCCTGGGATAAGCTCCACCCACTTGATTATGACACAGTATCATTTTAACATATTGTTGGATTTGATCTGTTTGGCAAGATTTTACCTCATTTTCTGTGCATCAAAGTAACTATTCCAACCTCAAAAACACATTTTTAAAGGCCCTTAACATTTTCACTTACTCAGTCTCAGCATAAAACTGTTTCCTTCATCAGAGATAAAAACAGAAGCCATATAAATAGACCTCTTCAACTACCTACTTCCTACAATGACTAAGTGTATATATATCACCAACCTTCCTTACTGCTTATCTGTGAAGAGGCAGCATCTCTCTTTTCAAAACTAACATTTGCATAAGAAATTTTTATCCCATTTTTCTAGGTCCTCTGGAGCATCATACTTCAGTGGTTACTAATCCTCTCCCCTAACTTTTCACCTCTTTCACTAGGTTCTTCCCTTCAGTGTATAAACACATACAAATCTTTCTTATCTTCAAAGAGCCCTCCTTTAACACTGTCTCCACTGCTAAAACTTCTACTTCCTCTATCTCCTTCCTTCCCATCAATAATACAAGTCTTGAAGTTATACTACTGATTTCCTCTACTTCCTTCTTCTCATTCACTCCTCATCCACTGTAACTTGACTTCTCCTCATATTCCCCTCCAGAGGTACATCAAAGTCACGGGCAATCAATGCATTTCCAAACCAAATTTCTCAAGCCTTTCTTTACTTCTTCTTCCGGCATTTAACACTGAGTATCTTTCTTAAACACTCTTTGGCTTTGGCTTCCACAATACCGCTCACTTGTCACTTCTCTGCTATAAACTGCTTCTGTCTTTTAATTCGAGATCTGCCTCCTTTACGTCATATTGTAAAACTTTTTCTACTGGAATGCTCCCTAGATGATTCTTGTATCTTTTAATGTTTGAAAACCACTGACCATAGGAAGAAGTCCAAATAATGTAAAATAACATATAAAACTCTTCATGATATATACGTACAACTCCTGCTACATGTCTAAACTGGAAGAACATGTCTTGTTATCTCAATGTCTTTATTTATACTCTGCCTAGAATGCCTAACACAGTCCTCTTCTCCACCTGGCAAACATATACTCAGCTTGTAAGATGAATCACTAGGTCCACCTCATACTCAAACAGAGAACACTTAAGTTCTACCTCCTAGAAAGAGTAGGATCCACATTTACTATTTGGAAGTCTCCTGTAAGGAAGATATGTCTCTTCAGCTCCATTTATTATTTATTCTTCAGCAGTACAGATTCATGAATAATTATTTTACTCTTTGGTTTAAATTGAACACTATAATTATTTATTTTGTTGCTCAACTTTGTTCAGCTTTAGCCTTTTAGAATCTGTCTACTTAAGCCCTTGATCTACATTCATCTCATAGTTTCCCTGTCCCAGGTCTAGAATCAGCCATTTCTCCAAAACTCAAAAAAGCAGATTTTAATGGTCATAAATAATGTTTTCTAAATCAGTCAGATTTAAATCAAATGGTATCACTTTATATAATAATTCTATCAGTAACATATTACAACAAAATTGGTATTACTTAACGACTATCAAACTTAGAAAAATTATCATTAAAAATAATCAATGACAACAAAGTCCACAATCTAAAATGTTATTTTTATTAATAGAAACCGCATGTTTGCTTCCTCTCTCTAGGCTCATGAGGTAAACAAACATCACTTTTAATGCTCAGTTTTCTTATTGTTTTGAAGTAGATACTTCTAAATTACATTTCTATTTCCCTGTCCCTTTGGTAGAGAAGGAAGACTATATTTAACATTCTTTTTACTTGCTGAAGTTTTTACTTATTATCTGTGTACAAGAAAATAAAATATCAACATCATTAGAACTTTATGTGTTACATTCTGAATAAGGACCTCATACATAATGTCTAAAGGCTTCACAATAGCTACTACCTACGAAGGACCTTTCTACTTAGTTCCAAACTCATACAGTCTAGAAGCTGAAACTGCCTAACAACAACTTCCAGATGAGAAATCTATTAAAAGGTACAGAATATGTTTTTTTAAATTAAGCAGTCCTACTTAAAAGAAAATATTTCTGAAATATTTCAAATACAAAGAACTGCCTTTCTCTTCTATATGCATTGTTAGTATATATAATTGTACAGTTAGATACTAAATTGATCAAATGGAAACCTCGAAGTCTTTGAAACCCACTTTGTCTACATTTACTCTACAAGCAGGCTAAATATCTTTCTCAATAGACCTTTTCTCTTTCCAGACAAGGAGACAGTAAAATTCATTTCATTGTACACTTACCATGCTAATATAAATAATTGTTTTAAAACACTTCAAATCTATCTGAGATATAAACTCCATCTACCAGCATTTACTTAACTATCTGGACTATCTAATCTATACAAATGCAAAATCAGTCAAATTCAAATTTTAAAAAGGTGGTCTCATTTTTTAACTATAGAAGTAGTCAGTGAACAGAGTTTTTTAAAGTAAAATCTAACTCTCTTGAGAAAACAATTTTACACTAATGGGGTTGCATTCTCTGCCAAAATCCTAAAATTTATTAAGAACTTACATGCAAAAAATTGAGCTAGTCACAGTGTTAAAAAGTTTATTAAGTATAAATAAGTTCCCATATACCAAATAGTGGAAAACCCTGTAAAGTGTAAATTAACAAACGAGCAATACAATCATCACATAAATATCAAGTTCATTTAAGATGCTTGAAGGGGAATCAAGGAAAGGCTGAGGAGATCTGAAAGGGTCAGAAGACTCCCAGGTGCCAAGCTGTAGCTGAGCCAGAATAAAAAAAAGTCCAGAAGAAAAGATCATCATCAGGAGGTATAAAAGGATTTCTACTGGCATCCAGAACCCATGATGGTGAGTCGTACATATAGGAACAGATTAGGAAGCAGACTATTTATATAATCCAGCTTGTACACAGCCATTTTAAGTCAAAGAATAGCAGCAATATTGTTAGAAAAACACTCTCAACCAACTGATTTTTAACTAAAAACTAGTTTTTTTAAATTGTAACCCACCTCCATTTAAAATGAAGTATTTATGAAATTGAATATTTATTCATAACTCTACCTAAGTAATCTGTTTCCCCTGAATGAATGAATGAATGAATGAATGAAGCAAGCAAGCAAGCAAATTTCCTATTACTTGACCTCCTGGCTCTTCCAGATCAAAGCCTAACTGGAAAACAGGATCTCAAATAAGACAGTTGTTTTTGGTTTTAAGTCTTCAAATAATATACTGCTAAGTTACAGTATATCTTTAATTAAAAAAAAAATCCGCCGAACTATCATAATAAACCTCAGAAAATAAACTTGTATAATCTTATAAAGTTTATTTCAAGTAACATATCACTATCAGAGATATTAATACAACTACAGCTTAGGGAAGCAGAGAAGACAAGGTATTTCGTTATTTCAAAAGAGCTAACAGAAACTTTACTTTTAACAAGACATAAGGGGGCATGACTTCACTAAAATACTAATAAACATTTTACCTTTGGTAACTCAGTGTAGTAGTTCAGAGCATGTAGCTTTAGAGACAAACTTGGGTTTGAATCCAGATTCTCCCACATAAAGTTGTGTAACTTCAAGCAAAGTCTAAGCCAAAATCTGAGATTTCCTATTTGCAAAATGGGAACGACAGTGGAATCTGCTTTTTATATGGATGAAATAATACAGGAGATCTGCAGGTACACAGTAAGCAAATAATAAGTGTTACCTGTTGGTTCCTCTATAACACTAGCACAATTCTGCATTAAAACTCTTTTGCTCACAGAATTAATACTCTGCCTACAGAGATGATATCTGGCTTCTGAAAAATCTTGAAAATTTCTGGGACATGGTTGGTAACTTCATTACTACTGCTAAAACCAAGTGATACATAAAATTCTTGATTATGTAAAGGCATTAGAATAAAAAGGAATCTACAGAGTATGGCTGCTTTCCTTGTCTTAGCTACTTCGGGATGCAAGATTATTTAAACCTATCCCATTTTCCTTCTAATAAATTTTGTGCTGAAATAAATTTTCTCCAAGAACGCGGACTCCATAGATAGGCTTTAAAAGGCAGCACCATGAAGCCATCTATGTGCATAAAATTTTGCACGTGTATTTTTCTTTGGAAGAGGACTCATTTTATATTCAAATGGAGGAGTCTATAATGTAAAAACTATTAAGAACCACTCACTGGATTAATAGAAATAAAAAAGCATAGAACTGGGATGGATGAGACCCTAGACTTCTCTTCTACCCATTCCCATCTGTTTTGCCAAAAGCAGAAGAGCATAATAAGTTTATATACAATGAAATTTTAAACTTGGACAATTCGAAAAATATACCACAACCTAGATTCAAGCTCTGGGTCCTCTATACTTAACTGACTCTATGTTTTATAATAATAGCTAACATATGTTAAACATTGCCAGGGAGCATGGCAAACACATGCATTACACATTTAATGCTTATAGTACCCTCATGAGGTAGGCACTAATATTAACTCCATTTTACTGATGAATAAACAGATTCAGAGAAATTAAGTGATCCAAAAATAGAGCTGGTAACAAAAATGTTGGGACTTATCTGTGTATCTGTAAAGCTAATGTTTTTAATCATGTGATAAAACTATCTCTAGGATATTATTTCAATTCTACCTTGTCCAAGAATTACCAATATCTAAATTAAATTAATCCTGAATGCTCAATATAATGTTTCTTGTATAATGGGAGATTTTAAATCTTCATCTGTAATAATTTAGATTCTTTAAAATACTTCCTTTTAAAGAGTCAGGGAAGATAAACAGATAAAATAGTATTTTGCAGCTAATAATAACTGAAATTTACTAAAACTTTTACTTGATTGGGCAAAATGCTCAAGTGACTATATAACCTCACAATTAAATTGCCATTCAATTTAGAAAGCATAAGCAGCTAAAGTCAGCCAGTCACCAATCACTTTCAATTACCTTTAAACAACAAAACTAATTTAAAAAATAAAAGTAAACATTGGTTAGAACCTAGGTCACAAACTGTTTTCAGCATGTTACAAAAGCTATACTCTTATAAAACAGAAAACTTATGAACATGTTGTTTTCTACAAATATGCCTCTAAGACATTTTTCTCAATGGCAAATACTGAACAATACAACTTGAGTTTTGACATACCTAGAACATATTTTATCAGAAAAGTATTTCTCATGCTTTGTCTTTTGTCACAAAGAATACTTTATGTCAAACTTTTACTTTACATTCCTATCATTCTTACAAATTTCCTAACTACTTAATCATCTACTTTGAAATATTCACTTTTCCTCTAAACTCTTCCCTTAAGTGTTCATATATACATAAATTCTAAATCAACCATCTTAACTTTATATTGTAGGTCAAGTTAATATGTCCTGCTTCTTTCTTATAGTAAAAATGCCATAGGATAAGACCGTATTATCTCATGGAATATTACCCAAAACAATTTTTATTTAATAAACTAAAAACTTTGACTTTATCACCAATACCAATTCATCTTGAATTTCTTACTAAAAGGTTATGATATGATCCTCTAAATTATATTAGTTTAAATCACTTTGCTTCCACCTTAGATTGTGACTTGCAGAAAAAAATACACAGAACTCTTTCCTTGCATCATCATCTTACCACGTGAAATATATAGTTTCTTGTTTGCTGTTCAAAAGCTAAACTCAGGACTTGTTTTTATCTGGTTAATACCTAAAGAGCATGTTAATGATAAGAGAAATAATAAGACCATTTATAATTATGTCCATCAATAGTATATATACATATGCATACTGAAAATATATTTTTATCCTTCATATTTATTATTACTACATTATTTATATTTACTTGTATTTCCATAAATATGTGTCTATCATTCTGCTCTGTTCTACACCAAAACTACTCATAGCTACACTCTATATATAAATGTTTCTTATATACCTGCCTTTGCTGTTCTAGGGACAATGCTACTCAGTTTATTTCTATTTTTTTTTTAAGTCAGGTATGTGCAAAATAACAAGCCAAGAGAATACACAAAGAATCTAGAACTCACTCGTCAAAAAATATTTTTTAAACATTTGTCCATGTACCTTATATTTTTTCTGTATTTACTGCAAACCTCAAACATCGTTAAGTGCTAGAAATTTTTAAACTCCAAAGCTAACTTCTCCTCTTCATTTCAGCTAGTATTTAAGACAGTACTGATTTATTTTGAAGTGCAAATTATGCAAAATAGCACAATAGGATACCTCTAAAAAAAGAAAAAGGTCTGCATTAAAAATAATAGCTTATTAAAAATAACAATAAAATGTAAGAAAAAACATTTATAATTGGTGAAAAGAAAAACTGAGGAGCCTTATAACTTCTTTACATTAAAGAAAAAAAAAAAAAGAGTAAAGACCAAAGGAATAAGTCTCACATCTAAGGAACTTTCCTCTCTCTAATTAAAACAAAAAGGTAGATGTGGGGAAAGGCTTTTGCTTAGGATACAGAAAACTGGAAAGAGCACACTACTCTCAACTCTAAGAACAAAACAATGGCAAAATCGTAACTGTACTTCAACCTATCAAATGGCAACCAACCAACCCACAAACTCAAGGACAGACAATAGACCAGCATTTGTTAACTTGGAACAGACACTAAATGACATACAAGGAGGAAAGAAGAATTCAGCAAAAGCTTATTAGTGAAGGTTGAAAGCTGGTTAGAATGCGAGTACAGAACTCTAAGGAGCCAAAAGCACAAGGGAAATTCACACTTACTCACAGGCTCTGCTCCAAAGACCTCACCATGTGCTCAGAAGAAAGCCTGGAGTGGAGGTAGGCCTCACCCTAGGTACAGGTCTGAAGGAGGGGAGCAGCAGTACCTGTAAACATTCCGAACTTCCCTCAAAACAAAAGCCTGAAGTACATGGGAAGGGAGGATAGGCAAACACCATCTTCCGCAGGGACAGGTGAAGAGCCAGTGCAGCTGGAGAAAGGGTGCAGAACAACTTCTAACAGTAGAGGAGGGTTAAGAATATGTCTTGGCCCAGAATACTATAGAAACTTTACAGAGAGGGAGGGACAGGATCACCAAAAAGGCCGGACCACCGCACCCCAGAGACACAGCCTGCCTAAAAATGAGGTAGAACAAGAACAACAAAAATATCCTCTCTTCAACCTGACCTCTACCCTTGCACCAAAACTGGAGAGACAGACAGGTGAATACATAATCAAAACTTACCAGAACAAAACCTCACAAGCAGAAATCTCCCTAGAAACCAGTGCCACAGTGGAAAAATCTGAACTATAATTAACAAATTGCTAGAGGTTCAGAGTGGACAACTCTGAGTTAAAAACTCCAAGGAGACCTATTCAAAGGGGAAGCCCCATACATTTGTGAGTTTTACCACCAACAGCTCAACCTGATCCTTATAGTGAATATTGGAGGGGAATCCCCTCATGCTTCTAGCAGGAAGAGGAAAAAAAAGAAGTACTTGGAAATAAAGAACACTATTCTTAACAAGGTCTGCCATCAGGATAAACTAATTAGCAAAAGCCTAATATGCTGGGGTTATATGTAAAAAAAATAACATAAATAGAATCACTTTAAAATGAAGTTAGAGCTTCAATCCCAGAGAAACCTCCTTGCATATACACGCATCAAACCTTTGAAATGTTAAAACAGGACAAAATAACCTATGGACTTGGCCCAGAACAACACTGTGTCCCAAAGAACTGTTTGGAAAGATAACAAGAAAACAGATATTATGACTACCAGACTGAAAATTGTAAACATTGTTTAGAATTAGTGTCACTGTGTTAGCCTACCTGCACCAACAGAAATGCCTTCCTTCTATTGATGTAATTGTTCCTCTTCCCTTTCTTGTAAGTGGCCCTTGCTTTCGTCTACTAATCAGAACACTATTTGGGTTTCCCCCTGAATCAGTGCTTCCCGAATCTATTCTTTTTTCATCTCAAATAAATGCTTGTTGCCTCACTCTGGCCTTCAATTTTTAGGTTAACAGCTACATGGGGAAAGGTAAATATCAAACTCTCACTCTGGCTTTCCTGCCCTATCAAAGGAAGACTAGAGACTGAGAAGCCCTGAAGTTCACAGTCCAAAGTCACAGGCACAAGTAAAAACTACAAGGCATACTAAAATGCAAAACAAAACAGTTTGATGAGACAGAGCAAGCGTAAGAACCAGAGTCAAATATAGCTGGAATGTTGGGACTATCAAATTAGAGATTTACAACTATAACTGATTAATGTGCTAAGGGCTATAATAAATAGCATGCAAAAACAGATTGGTAATATAAGGAGAGATATGGAAATTCTAAGAAAGAACCAAACCAATGCTAGAGATCAAAAAACTGTAAATGAAGACTGTCTTTGATGGGCTTGTTAGTAGATTGGACATGGTGACAAAAGACTCGTGAGCTTGAGGATATCTCAACAGCAACCTTCAAAACTGAAAAGCAAAGAGAAAAAAAAAACAGGAAAAAAATATCCAAGGACTGTGGGACAAATACAAAAGGTGTAATATTTGCATAGTAAGAATAGCAGAAGAATGAGAGAAAGGAACAGAAGAAATGTTAGAAACAATAATGACAAGAATCTCCCCCAAATTAATGTCAGATACCAAAAAACAGATTCAGGAAGGTCAGAAAACACCAGACCGGTCTATACCTAGGCAAATCATATTCAAACCACAGAAAATCAAAGATAAAAGAAAAAATCCAGAAAGAAGACAGAGTGGGGGGAGAGGGAGAGAAACCCTTAACTGTAGAAGAGCAAAGATAAAAATTACATCTGACATTTCTTCAGAAATCATGCAAGCAGAGAGTATAGTAGAATATTTACTGCTGGGGGGAACACCACCAACCTAGAATTCTGAACCCAGCACAATTATTCTTCAATAGTGAAGGAGAAAAAAAGATTTTCTCAAGCAAAAATTGAGAAGAATTTGTTGCCTGTAGATCTGCCTTGCAAAAAATGTTAAAATAAGTTCTTTAGAGAAAAGGAAAATACAGGTCATAAACTTGGATCTACGTAAAGAAAGGAAGAGCATCAAAGAAGGAATAAACAAAGTAAAACAAAAACTATTTTTTATTCTTAATCTAAGTCTGTTCAAAATAGAAACACTCTATTTGATCATATATGCGCGTGTGTGTGTATATGTGTACGTGTGTATAAGCTTACATATATGTGAAGTAAATGGTAGCAATAATGAAAATGAAAGGAGGGAGGAATTAAGCTTATTTTACATTATACTCATGCTACCCAAGATGTAGTACCGTGTTATTTAAAAGTAGATGTGGATTAGTTGTAAATATGTATCGTAATCTCTAGGAATTAACAGATGCAGAAAAAGCATTTTGAAAAAATCCATAGCCCATTCATGATATAAACTCTCAGTAAACTAAGAATAGAGGGAAAACTTCCTCAAGTTGATAATGAATATTTACAAAATCCTATAACTAGCATCGTATTTAAGGGTGGGAAACTAGCTTTCCCTCTAAAATCAGGAATAAGGCAAGTACAATTCCTTACACCACAGCTTTTAAACATCATACTATAAGTCCAAGCTAATGCAGTAAGACAAGAAAAAAAAATAAAAAGTATAAAGATGAAGAAGGCAGTAATAAAACTGTCTTTGTTCACAGATGACATGATTATCTATGTAGAAAATCCAAAAGACTTGGCCAAAAAACAAAAACAAAACAAAAAAACAAAACCACCTGGAACTAGCAAGGGAATATAACAAAGTTGCAGGGTACAAAGTTAATGTTAAAAAAAAAAAAATCAATGGTTTTGCTATACAGCAGCAATGAACAAGTGGAATTTGAAATTAAAAGCACAATACCACCCCCAAAATGAAACACTTAGGCATATCTTAAAATATGTACAAGATCGACATGAAGCAATCTACAAAACTCTTCTACTTCAGGCATATTATGAGAAGGCAGGGTTCTTTGGAAAAGACAATACTACTGGGAAAAAAGACTGCAAGAAAAGAGGAAGATCAAATATGTGATGAATTGACTTCATAAAAGAAGACATGAGTCTACAGGAGCTGATTAGGTCTGCTGAGGACAAGACACTGAACATCACTCATACAAAAGGCCACCAGGAGTTGGACTGACTCAGCAGCACTAATGAAATAACTCAAGGAAATAAATAGAGCAATATTTCGTGTTTATGGATAGGAGTCAATACTGTCATGATGTCAGTTCTTCCCAGCTTGATAGATTTCATTATTCAAAGCAGCTAAAAACTTATATCCATGCAAAAACCTGCACACAGATGTTGATATTCATAATTGCCAAAATCACAGAAGCAACCAAGATGTTCTCAATAGCTGAATGAATAAATAAACTGTTACATCCAGACAATGGATTATGTAACAATAAAAAGAAATGAGTTATCAAGCCATGAAATGGCACAGCGGAAACAAATATACATTACTAAGTGAAAAAAGCCAACTTAAAAAGGCTATTTAATGTATGATTCCAACTCTATGAAATTCTGGAAAAGGCTAAACTATGGAGACTATAAAAAGATCAGTAGTTGACAGAGGTCGGGGGAGAGAGGGCTGAACAGGTAGAGCACAGACAATTTTTAAGGCAGTGAAACTACTCTATGAAATTATAATGGTAGTGGATACATGTCATTAGATTTTTGTCCAAACCTCTAAAATGTAAAACAAGAGTGAACCCTAACATAAAATATGGTCTTTGGGTGATAATAATGTGTCAGTGCAGGTTTGTTAATTGGAACACAAGTTAATACTCTAGTGGGGATGCTTATAATGGAGGAAGCAACGCATGTGTAGGGGCAAGGGGCATATAGGAAATCTTTGTACCTTCTCAATTTGGTTGTGAACCTAAAACTGCTATAAAATGTAAAGTTTATTAATAAAAGGTAAAAATAAATAAAATATACCTGGATGTCCAGTTCAACCTAATGGGTTTAACACAGAAGTTTACAATAACTACCTCCAAAAGTACCACTAAAATGACAATCTTTTTTTTACATATGAAACTACAGGAACAAAAACAGAGAGATGATGGTAACAAAATTGTGTAAGCTAAAAAGGAGGTGAGCAAGTAGTTAAGTGATTCAACAATGAAAACTGAAATCACAAAAAAAATTAAGCAAATTGTTTGAAACTGACTCAACTTTAGAAAAGGTCAAAGATTATAAAGAAACACAGCTACTTCTGCGAAGTAACATGCAGGCCAGAGTAAAAACAGACTGGTTGAAAGTCTACGTAAGTAATTTTATCCCCAAATCCTTGGTCCCCATTCCTACAGGGAAAATGTCATTTTATAACCTAGGCAGAAGACTGGAAATGTACTTTCTGGAGAAACTGAACCAAAGAAATTCCAAAACCAGGATGCTAGAACTAGATGAGCATAATCATACCAAAAATAGGAAATTAAGTGAACATTCGCTGTCTAAATGATAAGATGATGGTCAGTCTCCTGTCTTCACTCAACTCTGAGAACACCAGCAACCAGATTAACCCCATGTGGCAGAGTAAAAGACATTACTTTGAAACATTTGTTTCTAAGGGAAATAAACCATCCCAAGAGAAAAAAACCTACTGGCACAAAGAGCCCACCAATGGAATGGTCCTGCCACATCATCCTACCTTATGAAGGCTAGTTAGAAGTCCTGCTTGCACTCAAAGAACCTCCAATTTGCTTCATAATATATATTTTAAGTTTTACTTTTTATATAGTTGTGTGTGTAATAATTTAAAGAGTGAAGCAGCTCTACATGGTTGTTTTGAAAAAGTCATTTTCCAACACTCCAACTCTTCCATCACCATCATTCCCCAGACATAACTATTTTTAACTCTTAACTGATTACATATTTGGGTACTTTTCTCTATAACCTTGAGTAGGTTTATATTGCTAATTCTTCATTCTTCATTCAAACATTAGTGACTTACTATTCTAGAAATAAGGATGTAGCTTTCCTTTAAATTCTTCTCCACTTCCACCCCCACCTTGTACAGGGATACTTTATTTCCCCCATCTTTTAAATGAGTTACAATTTTGGTTAGATTAGTAGTCCTGCTCACTTACGATGTAAGTGACTATGTAAATGTTACTAACAGCTGAGACATATCAAGTATATTATAGTTAGGTTTCCCATCCTGCACAGTCATTTTAGATTTCCTTGGAGTTAGCAACTGTCTTTTATTGTTATTATTTACATGTGCTTATAAGTAACTGATCACAATCTCTCCTTAACCGGTACAAATCTGTTCTTAACATATCCAAACTAATTAAGAATATTAACAATTTTATCTTCCTGTGAAACTGTTTCTCTTAAAATCCTCTGACTTGCTCACGTTTAAACTGATAGAGCTCTGGGGTGGCTACCTACTTATCTTGAGCTCTCACTTCAATATTATCCTGGGAATAAGCTGGACTTCTCTCTTGTGTTACCTAGTTCCTGTTTTCTGGATCCCATGTTTTCCTTTTTTCTTGGTTTACTCCCTCATTTCAGCAGAGCTCATCATCTATTCTAGTAGAGTCCTGAGAAATACAGGAAAGGCATATTTTTTTGAAATTCTGTTGTCTATAGTATCTCTACTATGACAATTTGATAGCTTAACTACAGAATTCTAAATTAGAAAATATATTTCCTTCAAATTGAAGCACTACTTGATTGTCTTCTAGCTTTCAGTGTTGCTCTTCAAAAGACTAATATCCTGATTCTCAGAAAATAAGTTCTGGAAATTTCCTAGAAAGCAGAATAAAACAAATCATAGAAAATATGAGGAAAATATTAGATTTCCTCAATTGTTACAATATCTAATAGAGAGTTTTACTAAAAACACAAAGAGAAGAGAAAGGAAGAAGTAATCACAGAAATAATACAATAAATGTTCCTAGAATTTAAAAACCTAAGTCTCCAGATTAAAAATGTTCAGAGTAATCAGCTTGTAATAAATGAAAACTTTACCTTCACCAGGACCCATTTTCATTAACTTTCAAACGCCAAGGGTAGAAAGTGTTAAAATGTTCCCAGAAAAGGAAAAAAATGATCTCCATTAAAGATTAAGAATCAGAATGGCATCAGATTTCTCAACATTAATACTTGAAGCTAAAAGCCAAGAGAATGATGCTTTCAAAATATTGAGGGCTATAATTTCCGACCTATAAGTTAAATGCGTGGTAAGAAATAAGCATTTCCAGATGTGCTAAGACTCTAGAAAAAGAGAAACCTCTTTTATACTGGTTTCTCAGCAATCTACTAGAAAATGTCCTATACCAAAAAGGATGGAGTAAATAATAAAACAAAACAAAAAAGGAAGAAGAAATGAGATTCTGGTATAGGAATTTAACACAGAAGAGGAAGAAAAGAAAATGTCACAATAACATAGAAACCAACCAGTTCAATGAGGGATGATAGAGGACTCTAATAGAGATGGCTCAATGGAAAAAACAAACAACAGATCGCCTGACACATTTAACAATAGTTTTTCAATTATGACAAAGAATATGGAAAGAATCAGAAGGAGGGTATATGTTTATGTGTATATGTAAAATGAAGAGACCAAAACACAGCGATTATTTACTGTAACTGTAGTTGTATAAAAAACAAAATGTAAACAGTATGCTAAAAAGTCCAGATATTTACAGAGTAGTAACAAGGAACACTGACTATTAACCTAAAATTGTTACATGTAATGGAAAGACTGTGAGGACAAAAGGTATATGTGTTGAGGTAAAAGGAGGCCCACAAGCTATAGAAAAGTTGAAACTTCATCATGTCTAGCAAGGAATGAGTGGAAAACACCCATAACTTAAAAATCAAGAAATCAAAATTTACTTCCAGCATGAAAGTGAAGAAGTCAACAAATGCTCTCCACACACACACACACACACACACACACACACACACACACAATGCCTAGACAATTTTCAAAATAAATCATTTCAAATGCATAAACAAACTGTGAAACATTTATTCATGAAAACTACTGAACTTTGGATAAGAACGACATGAGTCTGTTAGCATTCTCACCTGGAACTGCTCCCTTGCCCATAAGTCTCTTGGCAAGACATTTTAACCAGTATAATATGCCATGAAAACCAGCACCTTTACTGCAGCTCTTAGCAGAGACTCATGTGAGCAAATGGGATTCATCCCACAAATGAAAAGCTGTGTGAATGAAAAGGGAGCTATGCAACAAACCTGACAAGCTCAGGGGGATGACCTGGCAGACCTGGCAAGCTCAGTAGCTAAAAGTAACCACATAGAATGGTCTGATCATAATTCCTAATTAGGCAGGTCATGGTGGGTAGGCACATTCCAGGCCTATAGCTTCCTTCACAAAGGTCAATCTGTCAATTTTTCTCATGCATCTATGATAACATACCTTTGAAATGTCAGAGTAATTTTCCTACTTCTTAAAGGCAAAACTGCTGGCACCAGAGCACAAGACCACCAGAGCATGAGACCACAGAATTGTTATCTTGTTCCCCGAATACCCTAAGGTGCTATAGATGTTTATTATTAACTATCTGTTACCCTAATACCCTAAGGTGCTATCAATGTTTATTATTAACTATCTTGTACCCACCAATGTATAAGAAGTATGTGTTTCTACATTTTGCCTTTTATCCAATCCTAGAAATTTCCCTATAATGCTTTCTCTCGCCCTCCTTAATCTACCACCAATGGATTTCAAGCACCTTTTAATCTCTTCTCCTTTGATTCTAATGTATAAAATAAGCTGCACCCTTGCAAATGTCATCAGTTTGGCTCAAATAAACTTATAAAAATTCTCTACAGGGTTGGACATTTCTTATATTGACAATTGATTCAATATTTGAAAATCAATCAATATAACTTACTATATTAATAAAGGAGCAAAACCACATAATTATCTCAATAAACACAGAAAAAGCATCTGAAAAAGTCCAACATCACTCACAATAAAAACTCGCAACAAACTGAAAATATAAGAGAGCTTGCTCAATCCAAGGCACTGGGAGTTGGGGAAATTGGGGAGAAGCTGATAAAAGGGTACAAACTTTCAGTTATCCTTTAAATATGTCAGTAAAGAGCACTCTTGGTATGAAAACTAAAGACATTATATTCACATATAACAGTATTTTATACAGTTTGAAAACCATCTTTTCCATGAACATTCTGAAATTCTGATGGTTCCAGTAAAAGCTGCTTTTTTTCTCTGATTTGGGAGAAAAAAATATTAAAAGCTTAAATCTTCAAAAAGGTAAATCAAAGAGGAGACTAACTTGAAAATAACTGATCTTATATTTAGATACATATTACTCAGTATGATATCAATATTGAATTCCTTTGGAATTCAAACATTTTTGAAGTGTTTGAATATCATCCAACTGTTACATGAGAATTCTACTAGCCAAATTTTCAGAAATGCCTACTTTTAAATAATTTATATTACAAATTTCTAGAGGGCAAATCCCATGTTTTCATTTTATCTCCAGCCTAGTATACTATCGAGTCTTCAATGAGTTCAATTAATTTAGCATGAGGGTACTTCATATTTTTCAACTGCTTTGCAATCATAATTTTTCTAATAGTAATCTCTCTCTAAAAGAATCAAGTGAATTCAATAATGAACTTGCAAATGAAATAAAATAGAAACTCAGATGACAATAGAAAACCAACTTCTCATGCATATAACTAATTTAAAAATGATTATGCCTAAATAGAGGCTACCTTTACCACATTTAAAAAATCATTATATGTAATTATCAGTATGACTTGTATACAACTATTGAATATAATCACTTAAATGTAGATTTAAATTTTTCAATGAGTTTTAAGGCTATTATCAAATTATTTAATTCAATCTAAAAGTATTTTATAATTCAGTTAAACAATTATATTTTCCTTCTTAGGTTAGAGTTAATATAAAAAATGGTTTACTCGGACATCTAAGCAAATTACAAGTTCTTGATAATAAGGTTAATTGTTAACCTTTAAAATGGCATTTTTTAAGATACTAAATGTATTGACTTTTAGACTGTGAGTCAAAAAAAAAGATAAACTACATATGTCAGTTAAAAATGCAACTCCAACTAAGGGACAACAAAGAATGGATCATTCCAGAATAAAGACTTCCTAATATACCCTCTAGTTATTTTTAGCACAAAGCTAACAGCTACTCTAGAAACTTAGAATTATTACCCATTTACAAGAAAAAGTTGTCTGAGAAACTAAAAAAACAAAACAAAACAAAAAAACTGATCACATTCTCAAACCTATTGTCCCCTCTAGCTTGTATGTTTGCAATGACTGGTTTATTCTAAAAGCAATCCCTGCCATGTTGTTCTTATTGCTAACTATTCTCTTCCTCACTTATAGAGAAACCTGGAAATAAAATTTGCAGTAGCTGTTCACATAATTTTATGTCAGAAGAGGCAAATATATCATTAGCCAGAGAAGAATAAAACTTGAAAAACTTTTAAAAAGCACTTTAGCTTCACTCAAAGGGTCTGATTAATAGAAATTAAATGTTTTCAATAACAATTTTTCAAAATTATGTGAACCTGGCCTAAAAAGATTTAATTACAAATTTTCTACTGACTTACAAAGCTGTTTAGATGCTTGTGTTTCATTTCGTCATCAGTCTTGAAACAGAATATAAAACACTTGCATATCCTGACTCTGCCCTTTCTCAAAGGCAGTAATCTGTCAAAATTGATCTCAAATAAAGCACTTAAATGAACAAGTTTATTTAAAAATCTATATTTAATATAATTATATCCAACGTATCTGGTTTGAGAGTTTCATATTTAAGAGTGAAATGTGTCAATAAATGGCTAACAAACTTTACTAGATACTTTCAAAGAGAGTAACAGACTCAAAGCAATCTGAAGAAAATCCCAAAGTTACACACTGAGAAGGTACATCAATGATTTCAAATATTTTAATTTCAATTTTCCCCATAATTTTTCCTCTCAATTCTGCTCTAAACAGTGAAACCCAGATAATTAACATATTTGTGATATACTCTAAAAGGCTGAGATGCAGCTATGAACTTAGCCAACAAATTAATAATGCCAAAAGTAAAAATGCTCCACAAATCATTTTAATTGCAAAGAAAGGGAATAAAAGGAGTGATTTCAAGTAATAAAAGGCAAAAACCTGGCTTATAATAATTTGTTTTAGCTATATTAGTCATAGAAGGTTTAAAAGCAAAGCCTCTTGTCATAGGTCACTTTTAAACTCTCAAAGACATCCCCATATCCACCACTATCATTCCAGATATACTGGTAATGTGATGAAAGTAGGCAGGCAGAGGCCAGATGCCAAAAGATTAAAAATTTAAAAACCTTGTGAGCCAGGCTTAGATAACAAGAGAAAGAACAGCTGTAACTCTCTCCCTGGATCATGCAAGGGGTAAATAGGTCCTTTTAATTCCTCTCCAACCCACATCTACAGGGCAATCTCATTCCATTCCTTGACAACCAACCTTCCATATTCCACTGTATGCAAAGGTTCTTTCCTCATTTTTTCTCCTCCCATCGATTTTCTATCCTTCATTCTATTTCTAACCAATTTAGCTTTCTGTTGAATACCTTTTCTCTCCAAATTCACTACTCTTCTCCCCTTTCCTTCTTTTTTTCCCCTTCATCTGTTTACATATCTGGGTTTCTAATCTCATTTTGTGTGTGTGTGGGGGGGGGGGGGAAGGGAGTGATACACATTCCAACTAATGAAAGAAACTATATTGAAATGGGAAAAAAAGTTAATTGAATATGTCCCCTTGAATTTCCCTAATTTTATCATCTGCATTATACATGCTTATTTCCTAGTAATGCCACCCCTCATTCATGAGAGCTGAACAAGGTTTATTATTCATAAATTAGTTTACTCAAATAAAAATGAGTTGATAAATGACTGAAGACATGGACTCAAACATGGCTATCTTCTAAATCAACATTTCCCAATGTTTATTTCTTAAAGCAATAGTCCAAAAAAGGTACTCTACACACACACACACACACACACACACACACACACACACACACACACACAATAATAGTTTCATGGTCAAATTGCAAAGAATACTAGGCTCTTAAATAGTCTAAGAAATCCTAAAATAAAGAAACTTGCTTAATTTTATTATCCAGCTATTCCCAAACTTAAGCATATAAACCCCCTTTTCCACAACGTCTATTAGAAAATGTTAATCTTAACCATTGATTTAGAAAATGCATTTAGAAAATGTTAATCTTAACCACTGATTAAAATATATCATGCAAGGTATTATATTTAATCTTATAGTCTAAATAGTTTAAATATTGCTATCTTTTGAAAAACCAAAAATGAATACACAAAGAAAATAACTGCCAAATTGCTAGGTGAAAGTGATTCATTTTAAATATCACATGTAAATTTATCTTACCTAGGTTCATTTAAGATTTAGGTTATAATCATCACTTGTGACTTTTTTTTGAAAGGGGAAATGAATAAAATTTTCCTTAAAGTTGATTGTATCATATGGAATAAAATCTTTTACAAATATTAAGACTTAAGACTTTTCATTTTTCATTCATTTTCATGTTTAATTTTTTTCTCCAGTAGAAGAAATAAATGATTTTATGATTTACAAAACCTAACAAATACACAGGCATGTTATACATGGCCTTTTGTGAAGGTATGTTATACAAGAAAAATTTTTTAAATGAAAATGCATCAATTTTCCCTTTAAGATGTACCACAAATTATTCACAGAGTTTAAAGAGCATATTTTAATGTACACACATTTTACCTGAAAGCTCCGTAAAGTGGTCTGTACCAACAGACAAATGAACAAGGAGTAAAAAGCAAGAACCACAGGATACTCAATCCAAAATCAACCCCTCGTGTAGGATCAACACAAAACCAAGCCAAGCATCCGAAGATATTTAGAAACAGTGTTACAGCGTGGACTGTGGAATCAAAAAACAAAATAGAAAAGAAACATTTACATTCAATTTATGAGTTCATTCAACAAAAATTATAAATGAAAAATTACTTCATAAGAGCAAATGTATTCTACCCATTTTTCAAAACATTCCTGTTTCTTACAGAGTTGATTTGAAAACAGAGTAATAACAGAAAAAGGAGTCCTTATACATAAACTGGCAAAAATTCTTTAGGCCCTCTTCTAATGAGTAATTACACAGCTCAACCAGAGAAGCACTACCTTAAGGTCTTCCCTGAGAAAGAAACATGTGATGTGTCTCTGGATCCAAGGCCCAAGAAGAGAAGTAGTGCCTGCCAGGAAGAGAGAACCAGGACTTGGGAGGAAAAAGATCCTACACTCAGAACCATATTCTTACAGAGTGGGGCTGAAGACTTCTCCCAGAGCAGACTACACATAGAAGAGAAAGCCAGAGAAGTGCCCTGTACAGTTTCATTACAACATTTTTAAGCAATAAAATTAATTGAAATAGATTAAAATGTTAATACAGCAGAAATTTCCAATGACTATATACTCAATCTATGAGGATTATTAAGTCGTTTTGAGTTGTCCATTTTTTTAAAGTCCTGGGATTTTGATAGAGGATTAAACTTATTAAAAAAAATTAAAAGTACACTACTATGATGCATTTCCGCTCTGTGGCAGACCTTTCTTTAGTTAACACAAATAGAGCTTGGCAAATTCTTCATATGTTGTTAATAATTACTTTCCCTAAAAGACCAAAATTGAAAGTCTGAGTAATATCTAACTACATTATGATTCTAAAGAACCACATTTATCCATTATAATTACTTTTAAAAAGGGCTTTCAAAAATTTACTCACAGGCCAAATTTATTATAGGAAATAAATTCTTTCAAAAATTAAAATAATTTTCAATGTAAATTATCAATACAATAAAAATATACCTACTACTTCAATTAAAAATAAATGTAGAAATATAAAAATACTTAAAATACAATGTCAAGTGAAAAACACTAATAAAAATTGTTTCTGTGCTTCGCCTAAAAAACAACAAAAAAATAGAAAACCTAGTGAATATAAATTTTAAAAATCTCAAAATATATTAAAATAAACCTTAAAATCTCTTTAAATTACTAATCAAATAAAATAATAAAAAAAGGTCAAAAATACACATTCTAGGATGCCTCATCTAATTTGCTCTCATTAACAACTAGATAAATACACAATTTTTAGAATATGGAAAAAAGCTACAGAGGAAAACACCTAGGTTGTTGTGATATAATACTAAGCTAATCAGCCTCTGTATGTTTCAATTTGTCAGCAGGAACTCTTCCAGCTTTAAAATTCCATTCCATTCTATTACACAAGAGTGACTCTTACTACTTTATTCCCATTAGGATTTCTAACTCTTATGAAAACTAGCTTACTAATAAATTAACTTGAAATCTATTGCCCTGAAATAAAAGTAATTCTGGTACAGCCTTAAAAACAGAATTCAAAAGATTCTAAGACAGAAAAGTATTACCCTGTAATATTAAATGGCAGCTAACTATTTAAACAAAATTTAAATGTTCAGAACATTCTAAGTCAAATGTCAGCCTTGAGAGAAATAATTTTAAAAGCTTAATCTAGTAACCTGATTAAGGAAAGAAAGAGAATATATGTGTATATTAAAGTTCACAATAATTCTTCTAGGTATAGATAAAAATATCAATGTAATTTCGTGCAATCTATTAAAAGTTTTTTTTTTTAATGTTTTCGCAGTAACCAACAGTCATTTGTTTGTACCCCAATGAAAAGTAAAATGTTTAGGCCTACTTACTAAACAATCAGTCCACTTATACTGAGACCAAAAGACACAGAAAAGCAAGATAATATAAAATGCATAATTCTATATTGCTAACTTCAATCCAATCCCAACCTACTTGCTGGATTCCAAGAATAGGCATGACACTAATGATATATTTAAGCCATTCTGTTTACCTGATTTGAAAGTTGTAAGACTCCTCTTCATATAAAATTTTCAATTTGTGTTATTAAGCACTCAAATCTGGTATCAGTACACCTAAATTTGCAACTCTCACTACAATATTCTTCTTGATAAACTCTGCATTACTATACAGACACCTAACGAACAGGTTTATAATAGTAATTATCTTCTTCACTAAATTGTCTTTAACGTAGCTAACTTGCTTTCATTTTTTGTTTAAATTCTAAAGTACACTCAAAGAGGTTGAGATTTATTTTACAGTGCTATTTCTAATTGCTTCAGTTTCTTTTTGAGTAAATTATCTGTTTCAAGTAAGTTATCTTTGAAAGTTTATCTTCATCACATTCGGGTTTAAAATGTAAACCACTTCCTCATTTTGGTACTCTGTGATAGTATAACATGGAAGTCTAGACTCTGGGCTCTGGAGTCAAGCTATCCAACCCCAACCTTACTTGCTGTGTAATCTTGGATAAATTACTCAAATTGTCTCAGCGTTAGTTTCTCTTTAAAACTAGATAATGTAGTACCTACTTCACACTGTAGTTACAATCTAATAATACAATGTATATAAAGTGATTAGCACTTTTCCTTGCACAAAGTAAATTGGCAATAAATGTTCTCTATCATAATTATCATTACAGTGTGAAAGCATTAGTCAACTCCAAAATTAACAGGTTGACACTTCCTGAAAATACCCTATTTAAATCATTTATATTCAATGAAATTTAGACACATTACTGGTACTAGATCTTCCTAACCCTCATAAAAGCTAGCTTATTAATAAATTTACTCAAAATCTATTGCCTCAAAATAAAAGTTCTGTTAAATACAGAATTTA
The DNA here is from genome assembly GCA_004027375.1 of Macroglossus sobrinus. Lineage (NCBI taxonomy): Eukaryota > Metazoa > Chordata > Mammalia > Chiroptera > Pteropodidae > Macroglossus > Macroglossus sobrinus. The sequence goes on from PVKZ01000401.1 coordinate 623,347, forward strand.
AAAAATTGTGAAAAAGAAAATTATTACTCTGCCTAAAGATTTAAATGTTCAGAACATTTTAACTCAAATTTCAACATCAATGAGAAATAATTTTTGAAGAAGTATTTGTTCCAGGAAATGCTTCTTAAATCAAACCCGTAACTAGAATCTTGAGCCCTCTTTGAATACACTTAACAGATTCTGCCAACTGAACAGGATTAAGAAAAACTATAGCCAACTATGTTATTTCCCAAAACCTCAGAAAGCTTTACATTTTTACAACAAAACAGACCTAGTTTTAAACAATCAGCATTGGTAAACTGTTAATCACTCAGTTAAAATTAATCATTTCCCAATTCAATCTCTATTTACTAAATTCCTCACTGAATTTTCTTCCAACCCCTACTTTTCCCATAAAAATATGTTTTTCACTAAGTCAAAGAAATTAAACCTAAAATGCTAAGCCAATTTCTGCCCATTAAAATTATATATATATATATATATATATATATATATATATATATAGTGTATATATATATATACACACACACACACACATATATATGCATATATTATATTAAATAAAATATGAGATGATTAGCAAGTACACACATGGAATCAAACCCTTTAATAGAAAAAATATATACTACTGACACTGGGGATTCAGCAAAAGATATGAAATCAATAAAATCTCAAGAAGAAACTAAAAGTTAAAATGTATTATCCATAATGAATCACTTCTCACATTCCAGAGTGACTTCACATGTGTAAAGAATGCTCCTAAAAGATTTTGAAGAAAATTATCCTATATATTTAGAGATGGGAAAAAAAAGGATCCCTAATCTCACAGTAAAAACACACACAATTTCCTTCATCAACAATGCTCCCTACTATTCATTAACTCAGAGATTGTACAGGTAGGAAATTGTGACAGTTACCTCTCCTACTGACATAGTGATATTAAAAGGGGCTGAAGTTACTGTTTGGAATAAAAATGAAATAGAGAATAAGTGGGAATTCTTTGTAAATACAGCAACTGTTAACAGGTTGACATTTTTAGTATTCCATGAGTTGTAATTATACTCAAAGCAATGTGAGTATCACAGCCTAAAATGTCCTAATGTCCTATTCAATAAAACTTCTTATAGTATTACTTTCAATAATAAAACTATTCATACCCAATTGAAAATGAAGTGTAAACTGTGCTCAAAGCTGTAAAAAAAAGTTTATATTATTACAGTATTTTATGTTCCTTTTAAAAAATAGTCTTAATGCTTAAGTAAAAATTATAATCACCTTCATTTGCATAAAATGGTATACATAATTTTTTCAAAGCAAATATTGCCTAGATAAGATTTTTCAAGAAAAAAGAATTGTAAAAATTCTACTTCTGTGACAGATAAGTTCTTTCCTCAAAAAAATGCCAATTCTCAATATACTGGTTTTCTTCAGCTAAGAACTTAGAATGCTATATATAATACAATTTTGAAGAACCAAAACAGGATATGTTTTAATCTGAAAATTGAAAGATCCATAGGAAAAGATCAGTTAACAATACTATCCTTAACATGAGATCCAATGAAAGATGGATTTTAATAATAAAATATAAATTTTGTTGAACAAATATATAATTTATTCTATACTCACACATCCACAAGTAGTACATAATCTTTACTGTCTTTTGGAATTCTACAGGAATGTCTACAGAAAAATCCTGATAGAAACAAGGTCCCACAGGAAAACTGCCAGGAAGAGGTGGCCAATTATTTTTTCTGCCTGCAAATTAAAAAGGAAAAAAAAGGTTATTTATATTAGAACAAATGTGTGCTTTTTTTTTTTTTGGTTTCATAATAAATAAAAAATCTATTCTTTTAATAGGTGTCTTTCAAATATAACACTATATCTCTATATTTCTTGAGAACTTCGAAAGCCAAGCTTTATGTCTTTCAAATTTTTTCCCAGAATCACTTTAGAAAACATTAGATGGTAAAATAATTTTCCAGTGGCATATCATGTAATTTTAGCAGGAGCCAATTATAATTATATACAGTTAAAACAAGAAAAAAAGAAAAGAACACAAGAACATAACCTGTGACTCTGTCTGCCTCTCACATGAAGGCCATGCAGTTTTTAAATCTCTATGATTTCTTCCTCAACAATTTAAATCTAATTCCTAACCCATATGGCAAGGAAAGACCCAGCTTCTGAATCTTTCGAGTTTTCTACTGTTAACTCCATGAAGTAAACATGATTAACCAACACCAAAGTATTAGATTTGGCAATCTCAAAGTCTCAAAAGAATAATACTCAAAAGACACATGTAAGAAAACTATTAAAAAAAAAAACCATAAGAAAGCATAAAAGAATCATGAAAAGAAGCTAAGAAATTAAATCACCTTAAAAAATCTAGAGGAAAAACAAATTTAAACTATGAGAGAAAATAAATATGTCCAAAGAAATAAGATTGAAAATAGGGCTTAGGAAGAGACCAGGGTTTTGGGGTAGGGGTGGGGGTTAAATAAAAAACTAAAATTAATCAAACCTTAAAAATTGAGGGTAAAAATAGCAACTAAAGGCCGTTTTCTCATTTTAGATGTTATAATTCCACAACTTTTAAAATTCAGATTTTACATACATTTTATATACCAGGAAATTTTTCATAATGGAAAAAAAAGCATAACCTATTTCTGATTCTTCCCAACATATCTCCACTGTTTATCATTCTTTTCAAATTTTATGTAGTTCATGCTTTTATCATACATCTCATACTTATTTGACAAGCAGCAGAGCACAACAGTAAAAAACAAGGCTCTGAAACAGAAATGCCTAGCCACTTATAATCTAGAGTCCCTGGGCAAATTACTTAACCTCCTGAAGACTTTGTTTCTACATCTGAAAAGTGAAAATAATAACAATACCACCCATCAAAGAATTGTACTGAGGATTCAATGTATAACATACAGCAAATCTAACTCTTAATTTCCCACTCTTCATTACAACCTTCATTCAAATATGTCCCATAGAAATAATCTGTATTAGTCAATACTAAGGAAATAGGATAGATTTTAGATAGAGGAATTTCGGAAAGACTGATCTTAATTAAACCTCTAGCTTCTCCTTTTAGAGATGCTGTCTCTGATGTCACAAATAAGAAAATGGCCCAGGATAAACGTATCCTCAGGAGGCCCACAGCTTACGCATTCTAAAATAAGGAAGAAATAGATCATTTATTATTGTTGTCTTAGACCTGTCATCCATTAACATCCAGACATATTAACAATGACTTGTCTAGCTCTTATCCCTTTTTTATCCAGATACTCATAGCTTTCTTTAAAATACTCCCTTGAAGTGGCCTCTGGTAGTCATAGCCTGAATAGATTTCATAGCAAATAATGAATTCAGCATTTTTTTTCTTTGGCATCATCAAAATACCCTAGGCTTCCTAGAGTGACCACAGACATTTTTTTAACATGCTTTGACAGATACAATATACTTGTTAGAACAGAGGAAGATAACTTGAAACCAGGCTGAATAAACCAGAAGAGTCAGTCAAATGTAGGGCACACTCCCATTTACTCATCAAGCCTCATTAGACCCAAAGACTGCCAAGCGCATAATCAAAGGCTCCTGGCCTTAGAATAAACCAAAATTATCATAGTCACATTCACTTTCTGTGTGATAAGGCTAACACTGTTCTAATCTATCAAAGGACCATGCAAATCACAAAGACCAAAGAGCTACACAGTCTCAAATAGGAAATCTGCTGTGTCTGAACTCCTTGCTAGAATAGGAAAACAGTACAGGCTTTTATCCACAAACCAAATGACCTAAAGTGAGTGCAGGTATAACTTAAAGTGTTTAAGTTATTTTCATTTCAAACTTCTTTGGATACTACCATGTTGACTGAGGTTTTGCATTTCTCGTTCTCGACGATCTAGTTCTGCTGCTTTTCTTTCTAGTTCTTCCTGGCGCTTGAGAAGTTCAGCTTGGGCCAAGGCATGTTCCTGAACAAAAAATAATAAGTGGTTAGGTTGTCATAAGTATAAAGTATTGTAACATTGATACACTATATCCTGCTTCTCCCTCTACTATGTTGGAAACCTATTTCAAACGTTCTTCCAAAATACAGGAATTCAATAAAAATTACAGTTTCAGAAAATATTATGAAGATACTTGCCCCCATTTTGTTTTTTTGGTTATGAAAACCCTCAGTGGGAATGATGGGCACATTAGGACTAAAACAAATTCTAAGAGTAGTCAGAGCCTTAAGGTAATTGGGAAAATAAAATTAAGGTGACCTCAGTACCTAAATGAGTGAATAACAGAAACAAAGGGAAGAGTTAAGGAAAACAGAAAAATAAAAGGGGAACTAAACTGGTTCTTATAAATTAGGTTAAATGGTACATAAGGTTCTCAATGCAAAAATATATAATATCTTGTATTTTATAAAATTATGAAGTGAAAGAAGGATATGGTTAAAAAATTCTGGTTTATAACTCCATCTATCTTTATGTAATACTAGGTACCGCATTCATCTTCCTTTCTCATATTTTTCCACCTTCTTTTCCTATCACTGTCCCTTGCTTACCCATTATAACTTCTTCCAGTAATATTATTCAATCATTGCTATTGTAATGGTATCATGTTTTAAAAAGTGAGACCAAAGATAATAAAAATTTCTCTATACGAATTGTACACCAAGATAATATATGAATTCAGTAACTGCTAATAACAACATAAAGTAAATGTTATAAGCTGCAAAAGAAGAATGAGTACTATAGAGTTGACAAGGAAGCTAACCTAGACTCAAAAGTAAGTTAAAAATTAAATAAGGAATGTAACATATAAAAAATTATTTTGATATGAAATGATATTAATATTGTAAATGACACTAATATAGCAATTTCCAATATTAATTTTACACACATAACATGCACTAACCTTTGCAATCTGTGTATAAGCTGGATGTTCCTCTGTTGGCTTCATTATTGCTGGTTGGGTACTGGGTACATTAGGCATTTTCACATTGCCTGGTGGAGGCTACGAAGATTAAGAAAAGGACAGATTACACAACATAGAGATCCAACTTTAACTTCTTTCAAAGGGCATAATACTAACACAAATCAAAATGCAGAGAACTGCCTCTCTTCCTCCCCTACGTTCTCATAGTCAAATGTGTGGCAAAATCTGCTTACACTCTCTATCCCTGTTTTCTCAAGCTCATTAATTTCTCTATTCTTCAATCGCGTGCTACCTCTAATGCTACACTTTGATAATAAAATATTTCATAAGCAAGACTTAAAGGCAAAAATCTAAATAATAATTAGCAATACATAAAACAGTCAATTAGTTAATACATTTCATATGTACATTTCAATAAGAAATAGATGAACATGTTATTGGGGAAAATGCATTTTAAAAAATTTAATGCATTTCAAATTTATAAGGTTACTTATAAAGGAAACACAAAAGGAAAATAAACATTAAAAAGTCAACCTCATTAATAATAAAAAATGCACATTTTACCTAATTATTTAAAAATGATTATTACCATAAAATCACCACCACATTTTGGAAAAGTTGTGGTAAGTTGGGTATTCTCACACACTGATAGTGAGATCTAGTTCATATAATATAACCGAGTTCATATAATAATCCTGGAATACAATTTGGCATTACATGTAAAAGCCACAGAAGTATTTATATCCTCTGACCCATAAATAGTCCTTTAAAACATCAAACAGAAATAATCCAAGAGATGCACTAATGTGTGTATGCTAAGAATGTTCACTAGCATTATTTATAAAAGCAAAAAGTTAGAAATAACTCAATTGTCCAATAGGAAAATGTTTAAATTATGACACATCCATAGAACATAACATGCAGCTATTTAAAAGTTCTGAAAAATATTTAAGGAAGTGGAGAATGCTTGTACCAATAAATGACAAAAACAGCTATAAAACAAAACTATATATACAGTAATCTCAATTTTTTATTTAAAATATAATTAAATATATCAAAATGTTCATAGTGATTATTTCTGGATAGTGGGGTTAAATGCTTTTTCTTGTATTTTTTATCTCCACTATAAGTTTTTGTTACCCAAAGAATTATAAATTCTCTGTTCCACCCCAATATATCATATAAATAGGAAGAAACACTGAAGCTAATCAGTCTTAACTACTCTCCAACTAAAAAAGCACAGTCCTAAAGTCTCAATCTCTTGGTTTAATATATAGTGATGACAAAACAATGACCAAATAAAATGCCTGCCAAAGTTAGTTTGGCAGCATACTTCAGGAAAAGCATAGAAGAAATTACCCAAGTATTCACCCAGCTGAAAACTTACTATAAATTCTTTACTGTTTTAAGTAACAAATGAGGTATTAACTACAATAAATTAGTAAATAAGGATGAAGGCTGGGTTAGAACCAGTAATTTGATATATCTGAAGTCACAGTTGCCTGTGCTATAGCAATAACGGGAAGTGTTGAAGTACAAATCTCTAAGAGCCCTGATAGCTGTTATCCTGATAATTTCTTCAGATTTGTAGACATTATTAGCTGGATCCCTGTCGGCTCTGTGGTCCAGTATTTTCTTCAACCACAACATACTTAATTCGCCACCTCAAGACAAGTACGGTTCTTGCCATAATTATTAAAGAGCTATTCTGATGATGGCCCCTAATTCTTTTCCAACTTTTTACTTCTGCACATATGAGTAGAAAGAAAATTAATACAACAATCCACTCAAGATTCCTATTTCAGGCAACACAGCAGACCACATACATATAGAGAACTCCCTCCCCCTACATAGCACCTAAAAATGTTGGATCAAATTTTATTTATATAATATTTTAAATACATAACTAAGATGACGAAATCTTGGGATGCCGGAATGTAGGAAAAACTGCAAATCCAAACAAAGAAGAACCCTGATGCCATGCCATTCACAAAATCACTGGGGTTTAATAAACCAGAGACAAAACCTGGGAAACCATGCAAGGTAAAATCAATCTGAGATCCCTCCACAAAGCCAGGTCTCCCTAAAAAAACAACATTCTCAGTGGATAAGGAAAAAACAGCTTCGCAGAAACAGCTGGAATACTTGTTTGTCTTCCTCTTGACTTTGGATAAAGAAGTAAAAAAACAAAACAAAACGAAACAGAACAAAAACAGAAATCTGAGAATTCCTAATCAAAAACTTACCAAACTTGCATACTTTCATACTACCCATATATAAGCAAAATAATCCAAGTTGAAATTTTCATTTCAGTGGATCCCAAGTTGGTAGTGACCTCAGGTACCAGGCAAAAGTAGAGGAACAAACAAAATCAGGCTTCCAAGACTTTTCACAGGTAAAGCTCCAAGAAACTTTGGTTCATGATTTAAACAGAAGGAAACAAGCCACTATAAGTGCAAGCCCACACACATACAAACTACAAAATAAGACTCACAATATTGTAATTATCAGATACAAAACAGAAAATGGATATTTCAAAAAAAAGTAATAAAATGTTTAATAAAGAAATAAAAGAGGGTAATAAAAGTATGACTTAACAACTAGAGACTATCAGAACTGACTATCATCTTAAAACAGAACTTCTAGAAATGAAAACTGTAATAATCAAAATTATAAATTTAATAGACAAGTCAAAGAGAAGACTACATAAAGAGGAAAATATAATTATGAAAAATAGAAGTAGGTCTGAGGAAACTGCACAGAATGTAGAAGAGAGACCTAAAAGAAAAAAAGGAAAATGAGAGGTTGAGAGAGATGACAATAGAGTGAGAAGGTCTAAAAACCTAAGAGTCCCAGAGGGAGAGAACAGAGAGAATGAGGAAGACAATATTTAAAACAGAATTTGAGGACACAAATCCTCCATTTCAAAACTCCAAAACTCACCAAGTTAAAATAAAGTAACACCTAGACATGTCACAGTGAAAGAGTAAACTCTAAGAACAAGAGATCCTAAAATCAGCAAGGAAAAAAGGAAATGTCAGTAAGATTAAGAGCTAACAACTTCTCAACAGCAACAGTGGAAGACCAACTGAAGAACGTAACTGTCAACGTGGACCTCAAGTCCAACGAGGCTACCTTCTGAGAACCAAAGTGTAAAAGAATAAAAAATATTGAAAAAGTTACTACCAACAGACCTCCACTAAAGGAATTTCTACATTAGAAATAAGAAAAATGATAAAAGGAAATCTGAGATGCAAGAAGGAATATCTTTCTGCCTCACTGTATACTTTAAAAATGAGTATATTATCTTCATTTCACTTTCATCAAAACTCCAGATATAAAAAGAAAATCAACCTATCTGTAGAAAAAGGAAGACACTCTAGGGCAACGGGATGTATCAATGTAAGATATGTTCTTTTCCTTCTGACAACCTTGAAACTGTGTCTGCACTGGCAGACCCTGGGGAAAACCTATAGTATTAAGAAAGGCAGAAGGTGCAGAGATGATGACAGAAAAATACTGAGACAAGACAGGAGAATTGTAGTAAACTACCTTGGGGGCAGAATAAAAAAGTCTAGCACAGCAAGGCTGTATATCCTGCTCCCATGGTGGATGAAATTTCACAAGTTAGAAATAGACTATATTTTAAAATAGCTCTGTAAAAAAAGTAAAGGAGTTATAATTCCTTTTATTAACTTTTTATTGAAGTATAATTGACATATTGTATAGTTTCAGGTGTTCCATATAATGACTTCAATATTTGTATATATTGCAAAATGATCACCACAGTAAGTCTACTTAACATCCATTACCCATACATAGATGCAAAATTTTTCTTGTGACAAGAACTTTTAAGATCTACTCTCTTAGCAACTTTTAAATATACAATGTTATTAACTATAGGCACTATGCTATATATTATAAACCCTTATTTTATAATTGGATGTTTGTATCTTTTGACCGCCCCCCTCCATCTTCCACTCTCTGCCTCTGGCAACCACCAATCTTCATTTATCTATGAGTTGGATTGTTTTTTTGTTTGCTTAAGATTCCACATATAAGTGAGATAAGGAATTTGTCTTTCTGACTTATTTCCCTTAGCATAATGCCATCCATGTTCTCACAAATAGCAAGACTTCTTTCTTTTTATGGCTGAATAATATTCCACTATGTGTATACTTATGTGTATGTGATGTGTATGTGATGTGTGTGTGTGTGTGTGTGTGTTACTGTTGAATTGTATGCCTAAAACTTACTGAATTTCATTAACCAATGTCACCATAATAAAAATAAAATAAATAAAATAAAATAAAATAAAATAAATAATAAAATAAAGTAAAGTTAAGTAAAGTAAAATAAAGTAAAATAAAATAAAGATCCCTTCAAGGCGTGGGATGTTTGCAAGTTGTCCTTCTCATGCATAAAGAAATATATGTTCTTCTTCCATATTCTAAATTCTTATTTAAGAAAATTTCTCCTTGTTTTGTCCTACCCCTTCTTTTCCATCTATGAACCAATAAAGTTCTTAAGTATACTCAGAGTCTAAAAGCAATTTTCTTAACATGTTCTTAGATCTCCTGCCTCAGGAACTGCTCGTGTTTATTGAAAATGCCAACTCTAGGCCCCACTGTGGACACACTGATTCAAAAAACTTAAGGACTGAAGAGAAGGGACTTGCATTTTGAACAAGCTCTAATTTTTAGTGTGCTCCCCAGGGTGATTCTTAAACACCTTGAAATTTGAGAACTCCCCTCTACGGCAACCAAGTTCAGAGCTTCAATAAACCACTGTCCGTTCTATCCTTTTACCTACTGGTGACACTGCCAAAAGAAATCTAAAACTTTTTGCAGCTTTCATCAATGAGGTCTCTGAGCAAACAAGAACTGACTGTGGCTCTGCTTAACACAGAATCCTTTGTCACAAAGGGTGGTGAAAATTAAATACACTAATGTCAGAATCAGGACAAACAGAAATAATTTTATCAGAACAGATAGCTATTTTTAAACAAGACTTTTATTAAAGATAAGAATAATTGGGGGAGGCAGTGCATAATAGGAAGAAGGGATATGCAAGGATGGGAGTTTCCAAGTAGAGAAAGGCACATAAAGGAACAGAAGCAAAACTATACATATTTACTCATCCATTCATCAAGCATTTATTGATCAACCACAATATACCATAAACCATTACAGACACTTGGGATACATTAATGGACAAATCAGGTAAACATCCCTTCCTTCAAGGAGCTTACATTCTAACAATGAAAGAAAATACATATAACAAATACACTATAGAGTATCTTAGAAAGCCATAATCTTTATGGAATAACAAGAACAAGGTAAAGGAGTCCTGAGAAAAAGTGGAGTAGGGATTGTTTTACAAAGGTAGTTAAGGAAGGCAATATTTAAACAAAGACTTTACAGAAGTGAAGAAGTCAGCCTTGCAGATATCTGGGGTATCCTGCAGATAAGGATCATCTTAGGCAGAGGGAACAGCCAGTGAAAAGGAAGAATGGCTGAGATATATGAGGAAGACCACTGTTGGATAGGAATACATGAGGGAAAGAGTGTAAGGAGATAAAGATCAGAGAGCTATGAGGGACCATATTATAGGCTATTTTAAGGACTCTTGGTTTTACTATGAAGAAAATTAAAAGCTAGTGAAGAGTTCTAGGCATAACACTAAAATGCTTGACTTTTTTTTTAAGAGCTCACCCTGGCTGCCAAGTCAAAAACAGACTGAAAAAGGCAGAAGGAGGGAGAGTAGTTAGGAAACCACCACTGCAGTAAACTAAGCAAGAAATGATCACAGCTCAAGCCAATGGTGGCTATGGAGATAAAGGGTCAGTTCTGCATGTGTTTTTGAGGCAGAGCCAACAGGATTTTTTGACAAAATGATGAGAGATATAAGGAAATGGAAATAGTGAACCACCACCAAGGTTTTGGCCTAAACAACCAGTAGGACAGAGATAAGAAAAACTGAAAATGAGCAGGTTTATGAGTAGGGAACTCAATTGTTTTCAACATATTGAATTTGCAATTTCTAAGACAGCCAGGTAGATATGCCTAGTAGGCAGTTGACTATATCAGTTCACGGTTCAGAGCAGAGATCTGTGAAGATGTAAATTTGGGAGTCATCAGTATGTACATGGTATTTAAAGCTATAACACTGGATGGCATCACCATTAGGGTGAGCATAGAAATGAGAAGCAAAGCCTAGTTCCTGGTGCACTCCAATTCTGGAGGTAAAAGGATAGGAGAAACAGCAAAAGAAACTGAGAAGAAAAAATTCAAGTGCTCTGAAAGCCAAATGAATAATTTGTTCTAAAAATAAGACAGTGATCAAGTGTCAGTGCTGATAATCGAGTATGGCTAAGACTGAAAATTTATCATTAAATTTAGCAATGCGGAAGTCACTGTCTATCTTTATGAGTGCATTTTGGCAAAGTGTTGGAAGCAAAATCCTTATTGAAGTATCTTTTAGGAGAAAGGACTGAGGGGTGGGGAAGTAGATAACTCTTCAGAGGAGGTCTGCAGCAATAGGAAGCAGAGAAAGTTTTTCCAGGAAAGGTATTCCAGAAATGGACTAGATGGGAAATGAGATTAAGATAAAGTTTTGTTACAATTACAGTAATCAAGACATTGTGGTACTGGCATGTATGTGGTACATACAGACCAACACAATAGAATTTAGAGAACCAAAATAAACCCTTACATTTATCATCAATTGATTTTCAACAATAGTGTCAATATAATCCAATGAGAAAGAACAGTCTTTTCGACAAATGGTGCTGGAACAAGTGGATATCTATATGCAAAGGAATGAACACCTATCTCAAACCATATACCAAAATCAACTCAAAATGGATCATAAACCTAAATGTAGGCACTAAAACTATACATATCATAGAAGAAAACATGTAAGTCTTTATAGCCTTAAGTTGGGCAATGATTTCTTAGACATGACACTGAAAACTTAGAAAATCAAAGAAAAAATAGACAAATTTTACATCAAAATTTGAAACTGATGTGCATCAAAGACCAACACCAAGAAGGGAAAAGATATCCCACAGAATGGGAGAAAATATTTTCGAATCACATACTTAGTAAGAGACCTATATCTAAACTATAAAACAAACCATTACAATTCACTATTTTAAAAAACAACCCAATTTAAAAATAGTTAAAGGATCTGAACAATTCTCCAAAGATGGCACACAAATGACTAATAAGAACATGAAAAAAAAATTTCGACATGATTAGCCCTTAGGGAAATGCAAATCAAAAGCACAAGGAGCTTCACATCCTCCAGGACAGCTATAAGACAATAACAAATGCTGACAAGGGTGTGGAGAAACTGGAACCCTTACATTTGATGGGAATGTAAAATGGTGCAGCCCCTTTGAAAACAGTCTGGTAGCACCTCAAAATATTAAACTCAGTTACCATATATCTCTGAAATTCCAGTCCTGGATATATATCCAAAAGAAATGAAAACATACATCCACACACAAAAAATAGTACGCAAATGTTCATAGCAACCAAAACCTGGAAACAACCTAAATATTTATCAGCTGATGAATGAATAAAATGTGGTATAAAAATCAATAAAAAGGAATGAGGTATTGATACATGCCACAACACAGATGAACCTTGAACATTATGCTAAGTGAAAGAAAGCAGACACAGATCACATATTGTATGATTCCATTTATATGAAATTTATGGAATAAGCAAATCTTATTAGAGACAAAAAGTAAATTAATAGCTGCCTAGGGCTGGAGAAGGAGGGGAAATGTGAAGTGACTGCTAAAGGGTGCAGAGTTTTATGTGGGAGTGGGAGGAACAAAAATATTCTAAAATTAGAATTTGGTAATGGTTATATAACTATGACTACACTAATACCGCTGTAATTGTACACTTCAAATGAGTGTATGGTATATTAACTATATCTCAATAAAGCTGCTAAAATACATGAATAAATTTTTGTAATCTTTTTCTAATATGGGAGGAAACATGTTTTTATAATATGAATGATCCTATAGAAAATGAAAAAACTAATGACATAGGAGGGGGCGATTTAGCAAAGTTCTTAGAATGAGAGAGTACAGAATCTAGTGCACAAATAGAGGGAATGGCTTTAGACATGAGCACAGACAGTTCATCTATAAATAGCAGGCAAGAAAGCAGAGTATATGGTTACAATATAAATGCTGGTATGTAGGGGGATTGCTGATGGGAGTCTGTGGATGTTCTCTATTGATTGATTTAATTTTCTTAGTGAAATACTCAAGGTCATCAGCTGAGAGTGAGATTAGGGGAAGAGATTTTAAAGATGAGAGAGGAAGAAGAGAGACTAGACTATTCTGTACAATTCAGAGCTGGTCATTAACTGAAAGTGAGACATTTCAGCATAGTTTCTCCAGCCATATTTAGCTGCTAGAGTTCTATTTAACCAGCACTTGGGTTTTAGCCAAGGAATTATGTCAAAGTAAAGGGGAGAGGGTAAGGCAAGGGAGTTGAGGGTACATTCAAGGGAGTGATTATAATGACTGAATGTAGAATTTAAGCTGAAAGGAGAAGATAAGAAGTGGATAAAGGGTAGTAGCATGGTTAAGATCGACAAACTAGAGGTCCTGGTAGAGTTTAAAGATGTGTCAAAAGTGAGGAACTAGAGAAATGAATAAAAAGATATATGACATTAGGATTATGGAAGAGTTACATAAGCAACTATAATGCATCTAGGATATGACCAGGGAAGTGACTAACTTAAGATAACATGGAAGGCAAAAATCAATGGAAGAAGTGAGGTCAAAGCACTAAGAGGCAGGATACCGGGAAGACTACCACTAAGATTTCAAAGTAGGATTAATGTTAGAAAGTAGTGGTGAATCAAGAACCACGATTAGGAAAATTTTAAAAGGAGAAATAAGTAGTAGTAATTCAGGGATCGCAGCCACAAAGAGTGCTGGTACCCAAATATAATCTGATAACATGAGATTCAAAAATCTTTTTAAGACAGGAAGGAGGAAGAATGCCTGGAAGCAGCAATAATAAGATACCTACCCTGTCTTTATGCCCAGTTGTCTGAGAACACTGAGAGAAAAAGTAATTTTTGAGATGGTTGTAAGAGAAAGTATTCATGTAGAAAGGACAGTTTTTACAGAGCAAAAGACAAAATACTTGTTAAAAAAAAAGATAAGGATATAGGGGATTTTAATAAAAATGGACTGTGACTTCCAGGGAGCATATTGAAATAATTCCGAAATTAAGGAAATAGAAGAGTACAGAATAAGAAATATACAAAACATCACGAGGATTAAAATCCAGATAAGAAGTGCCCTGGGAGTCTGGGGCTTCTTATAGAGACTGAAATAAACAGGAATCAAGGACATAATGAGAGATTAATCCTGATAAATTTAGACAAGTATTGAGGGTAAGAAGAGATAGGTGTTCTGGGGCTCCACTTTGACCCTTCTGAGTGTGAAGAGCTGTTAAAGAACACATTCTTAATCCTAATGTGCTGTCTATTAAGTGGGGTGTACAGACTCTAAGGTGAACTTCAGTGATTCTCCCCATCCTGGCATTCATGTCCTTATAGAATACCCTCTCAAGTGAATGCAGGCCCACGACATGTTTCTAACCAATGAAATATAGTATAAATGATGGCATGTCATTCTTTTGATTGTGTTACATAATATATGACTTCATCTGAGCAGACTAGAGAGACATTCTGCAGACTTGATGAAATAAGTGACAATGTTGGAGAAGGTCACATGGCAAGGAACTATGCAGACTTTAGGAACTGGGTGGCATCTATGACCTTAGGGTTGTCTCCAGCTAAATGCCTACAAAAAGCCAGGGCCCTTGGTCATACAATCACAAGAACATTAATTCTGACAATAACCTGAATGAGCTTGGAAGCAGATTCTTCCCCAACCCAGCCTCTAGATGACAATGCAGTCCAAATAACACCTCAATTACAGCCTTGTGAAACCTTAAGTAAATGACCTAGTTAAGCTGTGCCCAGACTCCTGAACTACAGAAAGTGAAATAATAAATGTGTGTTTTTCAAGATGCTGCATTTGTGGTAATTTGATACACATCAATAGAAAATTATTATATCTTATATGAGAAGTTATCTTGACCCACTGAAGGACATCAGGATAAGTTAGGGGAGCCAGGCATTATGCCCACACAAAGTCTATCCTGATGCCATTTAAATGACTGATAAAAGGCCTAGGGAAAGTGGTCTCAACAGGGTTGGGTGTTAGTAGATGACTTCGGCTAGAGCGAATGGCACATTAGAGGACAAAACTAAAAAGATAATCTAGGGGGATAGTATATGGGGACTCTATACTTTCTGCTCAGTTTTTCTGTAAACCTACACTACTCTAAAAAAACAAAGTCTATTAATTTAAAAAAAACAGTCTGAACACATAATATAAATATATATATGCCTTACTGTTAAAATGTACAGCTGAAACTTATCGGATTATGTTAACCAATGTCACCATAAAAATAAATTAATTAAAAAGAAAAAAAGTCTGAGGTCAAATCATGGAGGGCCTCACATGCCACACTACTAAATAATCAATGTACACATATCTAAGGAGAGCTGACCTAGTCCGACCTCTGCTTTAGGAAAATTCTAGGCACAGTGCAAAAAAGGTAAGCAAATAGGCCATTGTATTATTTCACAGGAGAACCTGGATTAGGACCCATTAACAGGAATGAAAAGAACAGGTAATATCTCCTGTAGGTATAAATGACAAGATGTGGCAACTGATTAGATATTTAAAAAAAAAAAAAAAAGGAAGCTGTCTGAGCCAAAGAGAACTTGGGTATTTCTAGCCAATGACAGGAGGAGAGAAGGCACTAGTTACCATTAAATGAGAACAGAAATGAAGAAGATTGATTCCAGAAAGATAATGAGGTCCAAGAAAGCCAAGACAGTAGGACACAAAAGGGAAAGAAAAAGGAAAAAAAAGAAATTCACAGCAATAAAAAAGACATACAGCATTACAGTACAGAAATGCTTTTATAGTACAGGAGATAGATAAACTACTAAGTACATTTATATCCAGTCCACCCCTGGAGCTTAAAGTTTTACCCATTTTCAAAAGAAAAACTGATGTTAGCAATTATTTCACCCAACATTAGCCTCTCTGCCTCCACTGTTACACATTAAAAAAAAAAATGTCCAAGGAGGTTAGATGGTTTGCTTAAACTTACCAACTAATTAGTGGCAGGGCCTAGATTAGAATACAAGCCTATGATTCTCAGTCTACTTCATGTTCTGAATCATCTTAGAGGCAGTTCTTACATAAATCACTTATCTATGTCTCTTATGGCCAGAAATGACCACATGGGCATATAACCAGTTCTTCGAATTGTCTTCTCTTTGTTCTTCTTTCTGCCAGGAGGTACAGATCCTATTGTACATATGACAGAAATGGTTCTTCTGTATATATGATAGAAATCATATATAGCAACAACTAGTAGAACAGAAAAAGAACCAGGCAGCCTATCCCTGAAGGAAAAAAAAAAGGACAGTAAACTAAGGCTCTGAGAAATGTCACTAAGGATTTATATCAGCAGTGCCACACTTCCTTCACACACATAGGTGTCCCTATCCCTATACTTCAATACCCAGCAGAAGAAATCCTACCCACAGCCATGAATGCCATCACCAGTGGCTGAAACTAGAGAAAATCAAATTGCAACAGGCATTTTCAACTATTACCTAATTTAAAAGTCTCCATTAATACATACCCAATTCTCAGAGATAAAATAATCCTAGTAATTTATGCATTCAATTTTAGAAGGTAAGTCTGGGAACCTGACTACTATGCTCAACATAATTTCAGTGGGAAAATGCATTATGAGTTCAAACAAAAAAATTATTTCATAACTCAAGACTACCTTCCATTTTTATAGTACATCTCAATTCAGACCAGCCATATCTCAAGTGTTTGATAGTCTTCCACTATACTGCCAACAGACTGACTTAATCTATACTATAAGGTGTCCTGTGACAACTCCTGTCTCTGAATTTATAATAGAGTGAATTAATATGTAAATTATTAAAATTATTCAAATATTTAATTGTTACCTTTCTTAAATACCCTAAAGTATCTGTTTGAACAAAACTAAATATAAAAAAAAAAAATAGTTTAAAAAAATAAAAAAGAACAGGACAGAACTTTCTACATCTTAGCAAAGGTTTTATACATTCATTTTGCAGAAGGATCTTCCTATTTGACCTCAAGTAGTTCACCACACCCTTATACAACAATCCAGAAGGTTCATTTTCACAAATACTTTTCTAAGACAAATATGAATACCACCAATCAACTAAAATAATATTTGGACCAAGTTCTAACATACTACTTAAATCAATTATCCAAGTACATCTAATCTGTTTTAGACAATAGTCACAGTCATTACAAAAAGAACAAATTTCTCAAACCACACATATAAAAAACAATGAAATTTTTAATTTTTCATTAGTTCAACTGTGCTTTTCATCATGTAAAAAGTTCAGTGGAAAATGCATAAGTGCTCTCATAATTTTTCTGGTTCAGATGGATATCACTGTTCTGTCGTAAAGTGGCTTCTGTTTATTGCCTAGCTACCTACTTAACACTACTACTCTTTTGGAAAACTTTCCTTGATTGTAGATCTCAACATTAAGGACCATAATTTCTATTTTTACATTTTATTTTTCTTGGATATATGTTATTTGTTTTCTTAAAATCTCAATTAGGTAAGAAATTTTTCATATACAAGGGCTATATCCTCTATTACTTAGACATCTATCTCTAAAGATAAGACTAGCAAAATTTAGGCAAAACTTTGACAGAAAACAGATGAGTTAGTGAACCAGTTTGCCACTTATAAGCTGGATGACCTTTGACTCTGATTCTTTATCAGTAAAATGAAAATAAAAAATATCCATTTTGAATGTTGTTATAATGCAAGTACATGGCATAGACAACTTGATTAAAAATACTGCTATCACTGATAAAAATAATCTAAAGCTGCTCCTGTCAAAAGGTTAAACATGTTTGTTAATAGTAAACCTCTTTCATTCTTTATCAGCAAACTTTAAAGTCTTGTTCCCATTTCCACTTCCCCCACAGATGAAACTGCCATTTTTACATGTCAAAATTAGTCCACTTATTGGCCATTTCACATGATCCAATCTGAAATTTACTTTTTCAATAAACACTTTAGTGATCCCAGCCTGGGCTGCAGTTGCTACACATAAGTAAAGGGTGCTTGCTAAATAAGGGCTTTGAAATAACAAAGTGAAATTTAAAGGTTCATTCTTATTTTTTTGAACCATGATAGTTCATTCATCCTTTTTTTCCACTTTTGAAAATTTACTGGGGTGACATTGGTTAATAAAATTATATAGGTTTCAAGTGTACAATTCTGTAACACATCATTTGTATATTGCATTGTGTATTTACTGCTCATTATCAAATCTCCTTCCATCATCATGTATTTGACACTCTTCATCTCTCCCTTTTCCCTTTAGTAGTCACTAAACTGTTGTCTGTGTTTGAGTTTTTGCTTGTCTTGTTTGTTGCTTTCAGTTTTATGTCCCACATATACATGAAATCACATGGTTCTCAACTTTTTCTGTCTGACTTATTTCGTGTAGCATGATAATCACAAGATTCATGTTTTCACACATAGCAGTATTTCATCTTTTCTCATGGCAATATGCTTTTACTTTGCACAAAGCTCTTAATTTAATACACCTTGAAGAAATTTCCAAGCAAAACCTACATAACCTTTTTGAATATTTTCTAGACTACGTAAAACATACAACAGAAAGAGGTGATCAAGTAAAGATTATTATACTGATATATACCATACGAGCATATAGTTGAAGAACTTCAATATCTTTAAGATGATGACTAACATTTCAGGAGCAAACGATGTTTAAATTTAGGGACCTCATGAGTATGATACATAAGCTAAAGACTCAAATACAGGAGACAAAATTCTTGCCACAGAAATTTTGGGAAAGAATTCTCAACAGAACCTACCTCAATAGTTCTCAAAACTGGTTCACAGTAAAACCATCATAAGGGCTAAAACAAAAACAAACAAAAAAGTACCCAACTATAAGAGATTAGGGTCCTAGTGGATAGTGTAAGAAAGCTCTCCTGGTGCTTCTAATATGCATCCAGAATAGAGAACCCCTATTTATAAGGATTTTTTTTCCCCTCATACTCCTATGTTTATAATTCAAGACTAAATTTTGAAGAGAAGAATATGTTCCTAGGCTAGGTAAAGTTCTAGAGGTTCTAGTCTATTAAAGCAGAAGGCTAGTACTATTCAGAATACAACCTAATTCAAATGACAATCACACAAATATTTATGTACAGTTCTATACAAAGGCCTCTCAGAGTAAGAAAATATCACCCCATATTACCATGAAGACAATATACACACCAAAAAACACTTCCTTCTCCTATGTAAATTCACAAAGTAAGGTTTACATATTAGAGGGATTATTACCAATTCAATTTGTACGGCATAAAAGAAAATTTGCAGTATTTCAGTAGGTCCATTAATTACTACTGATATTCCTTCCTATTTTAAAAAAATTAATTTGCTAAATTCTAAATAAAACGCTAACAATTCGTTTTACATAAGTTTAACCAACTAAAAGAAACCATAATTGATATAAAATTCCTATTTAATTTCACTGTTAACATTTAAAAGGAGTCCAATTTCGAAGGGCCTTACTGTTCTAGAATCTGAGAACGGGTTATATTCATCAAGTCCTGGTGGGGCAGTTCTTGTCACTTGTGTAACTGATGGGTCCTGGAATAGAATTCAAAAGAGAAAAACAATTACTTATCCTCTATTTACAAAGTGCTTACTTTATCTTTACTTTTGGTCATCCAGCAAAGCTAATGGGGGAAAATTAAGATTATTAGATTTACTCAGTCTCATTCCAACAAAGTTGAAATTTAAACACACAGCCCTCACATCCTCAAAGAAAAACAAATGAAAACTGTGTTAGATGGAAATCGGCTGCTATATAAAGACTGAAAGTAGAGAAAGCAGACCACCTCTTAATAGCTGTGGAACTGACTGCACAAGAGCATCTTAGCAAATCTTGAGTAAACCCACTATCCTTTCCTTGAGGCTCCACAAAGAGTTCATGTTCACCTTTTTAATATCTTCAATTTTCCTTAATGCAGATTCAAGTACCACATTACAAATTAATGTCATGCAAAAGCAACATTTAGAGCATTCAAGATTAAGTACTTCTTACTTGTTTTATTCTACTCCAATATTTTTCTACATGATCTTAGACTGTCTTCCCTTTCCCAAGTACGTCACCACACTATCTCAGCTTTTCCAATCTGTTAATATTAGGCCTTCATATAAATAACTAAATCACAAAATCCTAGATACTTATTCAATTTCTCTTGTGAATATAAAAAAAAACTTAATAAACATCTCAACAAAAATCAACAACATAATGTGAAAAGTATTCGCAAATTGTAATGTAAACTTATTGGCCCTGATATCTCTAGTTTCAAACTTTGACATGCATCAGAATCAAATAAAACACAGGTTGCTGTGCCCCATCCCCCGAGTTTCTGATTTAATAGGTTTTGGGTAAGGCCTGGGAATCTATATTTCTAACAAGTCCTCAGGTGATGCTGCTGCTGCTAGTCTGGGGACCAATGCTCTCTTGTCTATTCGGTACCTTCTCCAATCCATCTTCCTCAATAGTCATCAAAGTTATCTTTCAAAAATGAATAACTTTATCATTCTCCTCTAACTTCTATCATATATCCCTACCCATCGTGGATGTTTTAGAGGCTCTCTACTAAATATAATATAAAGTGCAAATTCCTCGAAATAAAAGGCTCCAACCATCTAGCCTAGTGACTGCCTACCTTTCTAACCTCATCAACTTTCTCACAACCACCTCACCTTGCCAGATTCTTCTGCCTTAACCAAATAAAACAAGCTACTGCATAAAGAACTTCAAACTCAGCAAAAAGCAAGTAGTAAGGATAAAAGTACAGCACAGACAAAAAATAAAGGCTGTAGGCATGCTCAACAATAAAATGGTTAGGAAGGAAATCACTATTTCCCAGGATTCTCTCCCAAGTTTACTAAAAACATAAGGAGCAAAAATATGATCATGAGGAATGTGTGTCACAAGAGGAAAAGTAAGAAAATAGAAATATGAATGTTTTAATAAAATTTTTCTTCTTGGCATTGCTGTGGTTAACCTACTTTAGAAGTGGATTTAGGGTCAACAAATGGAGACTAAGCAAGTCCAGATGGTCCAGCTGCAAAATCAATGTTCAGAAAGCAGGGTGACCTGTGAGTCCTCAGACACCATATGTGGCATTCCTTTCTCTAGCAGGAAAACTCTTCCAGGCAAGGTCAGTCTAGCAATCTCCTCTTCTTCCTTAAAGACTTAATCCAAAAACTAACCATCCTCATATGCTAACCAATGACCTCTGTATCTTCCAGCTTCTCAGGTCACTCCATCCCAGGATCAGTCCTCCCAGAACTTGGCATTTATCTTTTCACTATTTATTTCACTGAACCATGATGATCTTCATGCAAATCTTTTTCACAAATTGAATTGTGATTTCTTTGACTACAAGAAATAGGTAAATAGGTGCTTTTAATTGAATCATACATGCCTAGTTATGCTGTTTCTTGAGTGATTAATACCACCCCCAGGATTGGGGGAAGAGAGCAAAGAGTAATCTTTAAGATAGTAGCAGCAGTAATAACCAAGAATTCCTCCTTAAGAAATGAGCATAAATATGATAATTCAAAAAGTGGAAGTGAAAAGATGTTTAATTTCACAAGAAAATTACTAGTTAAAACTACACTGATATAATTATTTCTCAACTATCAAATCGGTAAAAATCCAAAAGTCTGTCACACTCTATTGACAAAGTTGTAAGGAAACAAGGATTCTCATACAGTACTAATGAGAACAGAAACTGTTACAACCTCTATGGAGGGAAAGTTGGCAATAGCCAACAAAACTGTGTCTACATTAATACTCTGCCCACAATCTCACTTCTAGAAGTGTATTCCAAAAGATATACTGGCAAAATACTATTTGTAATAGCAAAAGAACAGAAGCAAACTAAATGTCTATCAATAGAAGATGTCTGAATAAACCACAGTACATCTACACGATGAAGTACTATGCAGCTGAGTATTATGCAGTTGTAAATACACTGTCAAGGTATATACACTGTCAAGGAGTGAAAAAGAACAGTGTAAATAAGTTGTTACCTTTTATCCATGAAAGAAAATAAAAATCAGTGTTTGTATTTACTTATATTTTAAAAAAGAAAAAATTAACCAAAGGCTAATGATTACCTATAGTGAGAGAAAGAGAACGGTGAGAAGAGAACATAGACTTGGAAGCTAGACCTCTAAATGTGCCTTGTTTTATAGTGCTTCATTGGAAGCATGAAAATGTTTTTCATAATTATAGAAGAAAATTAATTCAAAAAGAAAAAAGGGAGGAGCAAAATGTAGATGCAGAAAGATGAATCCCACTTAGCCAACATGCCATCAATGTTATTCTCTCAATGCTATGGAAATACACTGAGTCCAATGAGTCCCAATTCTCATTTTATAAATATGCATATTCAATTACAAGGTGTCCTAAAATTCACATTACATTCTCTTTTTAAAAAATCCTGATAAAATAAAAATAAAATAAATCCTACGTAAGGTATAACTTAATTCCGAAGAGAACCAGAATGAAATCATCCTTCCAATTTTCTACTTTTGACTACAATAACTAAAACACACTTGTTTTTTTTCCAGATTTTAGAAAAGTTTAATCCAGGCTGACAGTTAACTGGCACTTTGACAAAATCATTGTCTCAAGTGAAATAAGTTTGTATCTGGTTGGTCTGGAATTTCTTCTAATGTAGTATTAGGTGATGATGCAACACAATATGTACAAGATATGTCAAGAATGATTTAGGAAGATAAAGAAATGATCTCTGAATTACCACATAATTAACTTTTCAAATCATTTTTAATAAATATAGTGTTAAGGAAGCTGTAGTATCAAAACAAAAAAATCAGAAAGCTGAATATTAGTAAAGAATGATCTGTTAATTCCTATTAAGTATCCAGCACTTATTTAATTATTTCCAATCCTCCCTGGTGGACAGTATTGTTTCATTTTTAAGAGAAAAAAGCTATGGCTTTAAAAAGGTCAAGAAAGTTCCTCAAAGTCAATCATATATGTCTGAAACAAAATATGAAGCCATGATTTTGCAATGCCTATATGTATACTTTTCCCATAAAATATACTAAAGTTTACTACAATCACAACTTTACCAAGAAAATAGTGGTTGAGTGGAACGTTTATTAATGATTCCAAAACTTTGACGGAAAATATTGTGCTTCCTGCTCAATATAATCAAGATGAAATTGTTTTAACTAATAACGTGGTTGCTCCTATGGCAGCAGCTCTCAAATTTAGCACACACTGAAATCACTGGAAGCACTGGTTAAAACCCAGACTGCTGAGCACCACGCTGAATGTACCTTGATGTCTAGGATGGTGCCTGAGAATTTGCATTTTTAACGAGAAAAACATTCTGAGATAATCTTATTTTATTAAGAGGAATATGCTAGGCTTATGTATATTATTAACATTCAAGAAGCAGGTAAAGACATTCTTTAAAGATATTATTTGGATCCCACTATGCACAAAGTTCTATCTTCATGTTATTTAGTTAATCCAAGGCTATTGTGCAAAGGCTTTAGTAAGCCACTTAACTTCACAGTCATAGTTCATTAAAAACGAAGATGCATTACAAAAAAAATTTTTTTTAAGAGAATAAGTAAAAATTTTACATCTAGCATAATTAGCTTTCTATATCTTTAATCCAAGTTTCTTTACCAAGCTTCTAGGGTAGTGCACCTTCACTGTATGTTAAATGATTTCCTCCACCATGCATTAAATTGGACATTACTCACTTGCTGCCACATATAACCTCACAGGAAGATTCCAACTGGTGGAAAGTACTGTCTGCCACCTACAGTTAGATATGATGAGATTAATTCAATAAATAATTCTGGTGGGAAATCAACCTCAGTCTCTTGCTTCTTATTTTCTGTATATATACCATCCTCCAGCCAAACAGTAATCTAATAACACATGGATGATTATGTACAACCATATACCCTACTAACTTACTACATTTGCTAACAATAGGTTGGAATTTCAAGATTTACACTCAAAACCTTGTATGTCTTAGGTACTTGTTGAGTATCAGAAAGAGTATGGTCTAGGAATTAGAAACTCTGGGTTCCTGAAAATGACTAGTCTGTGACCTTAGGCAAATCACCCAAACTCTTAATTTTCTCATCTCTAAAACAGGAGAAACGTGATAAATGATGGCCCTAATCACTCACAGCTCTAAAATGTTATGCTATACATTCATTATAAGCCTTTACTGTTTGGAAAGCTGACTACTTGTATCCAAATCCCAGTTCCACTAATGAAAAGCTGTAAATTGAACAAAGCATTTCATAATCCGACATGACTCAGTTTCTTCATCAATAAAACATATCTACAGCTCAAGAACTACTACATGCAAGATACTTAATAAAGTTCCTGTATATGGCAGATACTCAGTGATAGCTGAGGCTGTTATCATTACCAGCAATAACAAGTGAAAGATGAAAAAAAACCTCTCCATTTATGATTAACCGAGATATTAAGTATAGCACATCTCACACAATGAAAAAGCCAATCAACACCCTGAGCCACCTTCTGAGGAAAGCAACCAGAGGCAG
Source organism: Macroglossus sobrinus (assembly GCA_004027375.1). Lineage (NCBI taxonomy): Eukaryota > Metazoa > Chordata > Mammalia > Chiroptera > Pteropodidae > Macroglossus > Macroglossus sobrinus. Next base: position 648,135 of record PVKZ01000401.1, read on the forward strand.
TTCTTTACTTAACCTTTGTGACATGTGACCCTATTACCTTAGCTGCACATGAAAAAATGAGCAATTGGTATCTGTGCCAAAGGCAGCCATTTTGAAAAATGGACACAAAAAAGCCTGGCAGACCCCAACAGAAGTGACTCTATATTGGATAATGACTAATCAATCCAATTAGATCCCATTTCTTGAAGTGCTTGAATATAAGACAAAGACTGAAAGCAACAGCAGAACCTGACACTAGACATAGCAGAAAGACAAAAGACACTAAGTCATAAGAAAGTGACCAGAAAAAGGAGCAGGAGGTACAGCATCTGAGGGGAATAGCAATTAGACTTGCCAATAAGTCATCAAAGTGAAAACAGGGCTATTTTCATCAAAGTGAAAATAGAGTTACTGCTATTCTAGTTAGTGAGGAATGACTTTGTGTATGAGTTCTCACACTGTTCTGCAGATCCTCAGAAGAGCTTCAGTGTGAAGCAAAAAGGAGGAAGTGTGAGTGGGCAGAAAAGGAAAAAGAGGGTGACAGAGATCAACCCCCTAATCTTCACTTGAATCAATTTTTATCTGTTTTATACATATTGATTTCACATGAAAACAGCTTCCACTGCTTGGCACAAGGGAGATGAAAGGCAGGAGGGTGACAACTGAGGGAACAATTTGTTAGCTCCCAGAGACTGTTGCATGACAATTGCAGAGACTGACTGTGTTGGGCTTCCTTTCCTCCCACAAGAATCCTTACAATAAACCTCCATCACCTGAGGTAACCTGAGCACCTCTTCAGGCCTAAAACCAAAACAGGTGAAACTGATATTCTTTGCCAAAGTTAACTGACGTTAAACTACACTTAAATAAAATCTGCTGTAAGAAAGATTTTAGTAAGTATGAACATTTACTGCTCCCTAGTATACATACTGATCCCCAACACACTTACTGATCCAAAACTGTTAAATCACTGCTTAACTGAACTCTAGTTTCACCCTCTTTTTCTTCTCATTCTGATTTTAAAAATGAGGAAGGATAATACAAATATAACTTGTCTTTAATTTATCCTTTATTTTTCTTAGTGTTAGACAGTCCCTACAGTTCAAAGTGTAAGCCAACTTAATAAAATCTAGTTGGGAAAAAACCTTTATCCATATCTAAATTTCGTCTCTTCCCATATTTTCTCAGGATTACCCTATCAGTTATTCTTTTCTCTGTTCAACTGCTTCTTCTCAACAAGATACCTCACAAATCTGTTATCTTTAAAATGCACACAAAGAAAAATGAAAACATTCCTTCAACCATACATCACGCTCAAGCTACTACCAACCCCCTATCTCACCCTTCTTTCTGTTTACTTCTCCACCTTCCCCTCCCGTCCACCACTCCAGATCAAGTTGCTAGTATGTCTCACTTGTAAACTGCAATAGCCTTATTACTGGTCTCCTTCCCAACTTCTGACCCTTTCCCCGCAATCTACTCTTCATGATGAACCAGATGAGCTTCTCAAAATACAAAACTACTCATGTCACACCTACAGATTTGATTGTGAGAAGAACAAATGTATATTGTTTGGTTTGTACTCTCAATAATCAATGAGCATATTTTAGGCCTTTGAAATTTTACAAAAATTAGGGAATGGATGATGAATAACTGCTGAAATTTGTGGGATAGGGATTGCAAGGATGGGTAAAGTTTCACCATCTACATAAGTGACTGCTAAGGAATAAAGACAAATTTAAACCAGCAGTAAGTACTGACATTCTTTTATCACACACAGTTTACAGTGCAAAAGCTATCTACTGTTCTAACACATTTTCTTCATCTAGACCTGTGCTATATAATAATATGGTGGCAGCTAGTCGCATGTAGCTATTGAAATGTAACGAGTCAAAACTGAAATGTGCTGAAAGTACAAAACACACTATGTTTCTGATTTCAAAGATTTAGCACAAAACAATGTAAAGTATCTCAATTTTTATGTTGATTATGTGTTAGCAAGATATTTCATTTGGGGAGTAAAAAAATACATTATTAAATTTAATTTCACCTGGGTTTTTTTCATATGGCTACTAGAAAATCTTTAATTATATATATGGCACAAAGTATATTTCCACTGGACATTGCTGACCTAGGCATTATGATTTTTTCAGGACTGGCTTCTAATTTCACTTTCAACCACTTGGGCAAATTCAATTGTGTTAGCAAAAAACAAAAAACTCAGACTAAGCTCAATGTCCTCGAAGTTTTTCAAAAGTACAAAAGATAACAAGAGACCTGACCAGAAGCTTCCCGATCCAATGTTTTCATACAACAGAGCAGCAGACTTTCATCATACTTTTTCACTTTCCTCACATTTATTCACATGAGATACCTTATTAAACTAGCAAACTGTCCAGTTTAAAAATAATGGCTGATAAAGACTGACAATATGCTTTGCTTGTTTTTCAAATTATTCCATGGACCCAAAGTCATATTAATCATCTAACCAAAACAATAGAAATTAGCTCATTGGCAAAAGAATTAGATGGTCCTGCTATTCCAAATTGCACACTGTATTACGTGGCACCATATTTGAGCTACATGAACTACATGAAAGCCAATCAAAAAAAGATAGCATGCATAAAGGTAGAGCAGTGGCAAGAAACCAAATTACTTCTTTGAGCAATCAATAGGATAAAGGATTGAACATTTAGATAGTACCAAAATGTCTTGCATCTATAATAAATCCTAATATTTTTAAAATAAAGTAACTTCATATAAACAACCAGTGTTTATATATGACCATATATAAAAATTAATTCAAAAAGAATCAAAGCTCTAAATGTATACACTAAAACTATTAAAACTCTTAAAAGAAAACAGTAAATCTTCATGACATTGGATTAGCCAACAGCTTCTTAGATATGACAGCAAAAGCACAAGGAAAAAATAATTGGATTCCATCAAAATTAAACTTTCCTGCTATAAGTATGCCATCAAGAAATTAATGACAACCCACAGAACTGGAGAAAATTTTTGCAAATGTATAACTAATAAGTGACTTGTACCTGGAATATATAAAGAACTCTAAGTCAATAATAAAAAGACATAACACAATTTAAAAATGGGCAAAGGATTTGAATAGACATTTCTCTAAAGAAAATATACAAACTGTCAGTAAGACATATTTGAAAAGATGTTGATCATTAGCCATCAGGGAAATGCAAATCAAAAATATAATCAGATACCACCTCATACCTACTAGAGTAGCTATAATCAAAAAGTCAAACAAGTATTGGCAAAGATGTGAAAAGACTAGAATTCTCATATTGTGCTGATGGGAATGTAAAATGGTACAGCTGTTTTCGGAAAACAGTTTGGCAGTTACCATATGACCTAGCAATTCCACTCCTAGGTATACAGCCAAGAGAATGAAGGCATATGTTCACACAAAAACATATATACTAACATTCATAACAACATTATTCCTAACAGCCAAAAAAGTGGAAATAACCCAAATTTATATCAACTGATGAATGGAAAAATAAAACATAGTATTTCCATGCAATGAAATATTATTTGGCAATTTTAAAAAATATAGTCCTGATACATGTTACAATATGGATGAACCTTGAATACATTATGCTATGTGAAAGCTGCCAATCATAAAAGACCACATACTGTGTAATTCTATTTATATGAAATGTCCAAAAAGGATGTTAGTGGTTGCCTAGGGTTGGAAGAGTTAGAAGGAAATGGAGAATGACTGCTAAAGGATATAAAGTTTCTTTCTGGAGTGATGGAAATGTTCTGAAATTGATAGTAGCAATGATTATATGACTGTGGATATACATACTAAAACCTACTTAATCATATCCTTTAAATGGGTGAACTGTATGATATATGAATTACATCTCAAAGTTATTTAAAGAAAAGATAATCAGATGTAATATTTCTTGGTATAAATGTTGCCAATCAGCTATTAATCCACATCTTCAAAATCTAAATACCGAATCACTCATTGCCCTCATTAAATAAAGAGAAATGCTCACTAGAAAAAAAATAAGAAAGGATGAGGTAGGGGGATTAGCAACCCGGGACTACACTGACACTTGAGTTTGAATATCTGCAAACTGGATACTTTAACATCCTATAATACTAAATTACCAAAACTTCTGAAAATTTGAGAAACTGGGTAACTAACAGAACTAGGTGCCCCAATATTAAAGCACTTAAGTCTGCAGACATGAAAAAGGTTGACCATGTGGAACAGGAAAATATTTGGTCAGATGTGTGTTCACCTGGCCCGTGAGTTCAAACACTTTTGACCACTAATGAGCCACTGAACTGACATCCTAGGGATGGGAGAACAGCAGAGTCCGCTCACATAAATTTCCCTTATTTTTAGTAAATTGTCAAGAGATTTTTGCAAAAAAAAAAAAAATGTTTTATCATACCTAGTCACTCGCCACCAAAATTAATGGGCTTTGTTATTCTTCTTGAATGTATTAAATACTGAAATACCAAAACAATTACCACTAAATGTGGCAGATTTGTGAAATTTTAAAAGGTCTTAATGTTTCAGTCATATTATAGGCACTCAATGTTTAAATGTAGTTTTTCCACTTGAGAATAAACATAGTTCATAGAACATTTCTTATGAAAAGAATTATGGCTAAATAACCTCCACTTGTTAACTTGGTGGTTAGGCTCCCCAGGCCAGTGCTTAAATCACAGAACCACCACATCCAAGTACTCTCTCCAACGACATATCCGTGATGGGGGCGGGGGAAATGTTCAGAATCCCAGTTTTAAGACCAGGGATTCATCTCCTGCTAGCATCCCATAATTTTGAAAAGTAATCCTAACTTTAAAAACTGTTAAACTCAAATATAATTTAAAAAACACTACATGTCTTTTTCAAAAATCACTAACATTAAAAAATCCAGTGTACAACTTTCCAGCATTTAAATAAAATTTATGCCACAAGGTGATTTGTCATAAAAATAAAATGAGCTCTCATTATTACCCTCAGGACAAGTTGTGATATATAATAGCTTAGAAAATCTTAAACTTTTAAGACAACCAGTAATTTGTGTGTTTTGTTTTTGTTACTATTTCTGTTAATACCAAAAGTTTAAAAGCTAATAAAAATTAGAGTCTGCCTTAGGAAATATAGGCAATTGAGGGATAAAATAAAGGAAGAGAGTAAATAATCACATGTTGCAACCACAGCATCTTGCACCATTATTTATTTCCTTTATCTGTTATTTTAAGAGCTTCTCATCTTTGTCTTGATTCAAAAGAAAAACTCCTGGAACTAAAAGAAATGTAAAAAAAAACAAAAACAAAACCCAATACTGAAGGCAGAAAAATTAAGTAATCTGCCTAAGGTCACCTAGCTAGGAGGTAGAGAAGCAAATTTATTTCTTTCTATTGTCAGCAATATATACAATTCACAGAACATTTTCTTGGTGAACTCAACTCTAAATATTTCTATTTAAGAAAACAAACAAACAAACAAACTTTTAATTAAATAGAAAAAGCATGTAATACATTTTTTAGTTAAGGGATTACGCTAATGCATTTTTACAATATGCTACTTACTTCCAAGTAATTCACTTAAATTTATGACTGAGATGCCATTTTATTTATGGCTAGGTCATAAACAAAACCATAAGACTAAGTCAACCTAAAACAAGCATCAGTAGTTCTAGGAAAATAGCTAAATAGTGGTAAAATTACACTAGTATACCAGTCCCTGGTCATGACTGGCCAATATTCCTGTTTTTTTTCCTATCACTTACCACTTTCATTTTCCATCATTTTCCATTTATATTCTAAATCACCATGTGAGGATTCTAACCACCATTATAGGATTTCCACAAGTAAAATGGCTGCCAACAGCATGTATAAAACTCTAGCATTACGTACGTCTCTTGGATAAAGTGGAAACTTCTAGTATTTGTATACATAATTTTTCTAAAATATGCATCATTTTTACTGTGATTAAAAAAAACCTTTTAATAGCTACATATACTAAAGTCTGATTTTTCTTCTATTAAATTAAAATTATCAGTGTATAACTATCACAAATCCCTTCCTCCTAGTCTGATGTCACCAATACTCAATGTTTGATCTCACAATACTCAAAATGCACACTTTATAATATACACTTATTTCCTTCCTTTATTAATTTAAGTAATTCCAACATTTTTGTATATATGCAAAAAATATTCAGTTAAGTCATTTATATTTTTTAAAATAAATGAAACTGTTTCATTTAAGGAAAAGAATTAAGTTGGTAATATTCAGAGTGTGTTCAAAATTACATTCTAAAAATAAGTGTAAATCCCATTATTATGCTGCATAAAAAAGTCTTGAAGCAAGCAGAGATTTAGAAGTAGATGCAATACTAGCTCTGGCAATTTTGAAAGCTGGGCAAGCTAATATATACCTTAGGGATAATCATCAGGTATTTGGAGTCATTCTGCATGAAATACAAAGGGCTTTTTAGATAAAATATCCATTTATTTTTCAAGAAATAGATTTTTAAAAAGTACAGAGATTTTCGACAAAGGTGCCAAGATCATTCAAGGGTAAAGAACAGTCTGTTCAACAAATGTGTTGGAACAACTGGATATCTGCATAAAAAAGGATGAAGTTCAGGGTTCCAGTCAAGATGGCAGAGTAGGTCAATGCTCTGTTTGCCATCTCTCACAACTACATCAAAATTACAACCACAGGACAGCCAACCTTGAGAATCACCTGAAGTCTAGCTGACAGAAGTCCTATAATTAAGGATATACAGAAGAAGCAACATCAAGACTGTGTTACTTGAACACCCTTCTTAGAGAAGTAGAGTAAGATACATCAATATATTAAAAGCATGGGAGTTAAGGCTTAAAAAAGCATATTTATTTCTGGTTCCTAACAACCCATCACAAAAAGACTAATGTTTCCAAAAGTTATAAAAACCGATCGGTTAATTTGTTTTAATTTTATTTGGGGAGGTTAAATTCATATTTTAATTTTGGAAGTATGATCTTTTTAATTTGCCTTATATTAAAAAATGAACTTTTCAACAATTAAAAACATTTCCTGCTAATGGAGACTGCTAAAGTGCTTCATTAACTCAGGAAAAGCACTCTGGCAATCTCCCACCATCCTGCATGACCCCTGTAAATAACACATGAATAAGTTATTCTAAAATACATTAGATATTTCCTTGTGTTTCCATAAGGGAGAAATTTTATTTCACTAAGAATAAAGCTTATGTTCAAAATAAAAAAAAATGAAGTACAACCTTCACACCATAAACAAAAATTAACTCAATTAATCATAAACCTAAGTATGAGTGCTAAAACTATAAAACTCTTAGAAAAAAACATAGGACTAAATCTTCATTATCTCAGATTTGACAAAGGATTCTTAGATATAATATAAAAATATAAGTCACAAATGTAGATAATTTGGACTTAATCAAAATTAAAACTTTTGTGTTTCAAAGGACATTAATGGAAAGTAAAAAGACAACTGATGAATAGAAGAAAATATGTTTAAATCATAAACCTGGATACAGGACTTATACTCAGAATATATAAAAATCTCTTACAACACAATAAAAAAAATTAAAAAGTCAAAGGATCTAAGTAGACACTTCTCCAAAGAAGATATGCAAAAGGGCAATAAGCACATAAAAATATATTCCATATCAGCCATCAAGAGAATGCAAATCAAAACCCAATGAGATACTTCACACCCACTACTATGGTTAGAATCAAAAAACATATAATAACAAGTGTTAACAAGGCCGTACAGGAAGTAGAACCATCATACACCATAGGCAAAAATATAAAATGGTACAGCCACTTTGGAAAAGTCTAACAGCTCCTCAAATGACTCAACATAGTTACCATGACCCAGCGATTCCACTCTACGTATTATACCCAAGAGAACTTAAAGTGTTCAAACAAAAACTTGTGCACAACTATATATAGCAGCATTATTCATAATAAATAGTCAAAAGGTAGAAACAACACAAATGTCCATCAATTGATGACCTGGCATTACTAATTCTTAAAAGCACTCCAAGCCAAATACTGAGATTATTGGATTGCTCTCTGTGTACAGGTCACAAAGACTTCTTGTGGCAATTCTTGCACAGAGAAGGGAACAGGGGCTCCACAATAGTCTACCAAGTAAAGTCAGAAGCTATAGGACAGTACGGGCTGCCTCAGTAAGAACAAAGAAAAAGGAATAAATGTGGTTAAGGCTTGGTACAAAGTCAAATCCATCCAATCTCCACATCATCTTTTATTTCCCACACCTTTTGGAAATGAGAAATTTTCTCCCTTGTGATTTAAAAACATTCCATAGTGTTTGGATTCGCATTACTCTGCCAGCAAAAACTAAATACAGGTTTAATTCCATTATGGTTTTGGCAAGAAATGTTACTTATTTACCTTTTGACAATTCTGGTTGAAAGAAAAGACTCAGATCACCTCAAATATTAGGAAAGGGTATTTCAAAGATACACACAAATACAGATGTCAGGTTTCAGAGAGACTGGAATTAAGACACGGCAACATCTCTTCTGGTTCAACAGCAGCTCTGATAACAAATGGGAATTCTAGAAAATAACCTTCTGAAGCCCGAGCCAGATAATTCCAACTTAATGTTTTGTGATTAAGATAATTTGGCTGTCCTCATGTGTCTTTCCATGGTTATTAGCACTACAACTACCTGACGTTCTCTGTGATTTTTGTTCACTTTCCGGAGAAAGATGGTGAGGTTAACTATCTGTTCCTGTTAGAGCAACATTTTTGGACTAAGCAATCATATGTGCTCCTGATCAGCTCAGAAACTGGCTTCTCTTGGGCAAGGTACTTTTGGTAAAATCAGTCAGCTGAGGCCAGGGTAACAAGGGTCACACAACAAAGGACACAATCATCTCTGTGTAAGCAAGCACTTAGGGCTGCTCCCTCAGCAGAAGCTGAGGTTCAGAGCATAGCAGGCCCCTAGAACACTCAGCTGCCTCTCTAGCTGAGATGATCAGACTCAATGACAATATCCAATAGGTCAAAAGATCATTTTATGCATTCAATAAGGTTCATAGAGGCACAAAAATATAACAATTACAGAGTTTCAAAGTAGAAAAAAACTTGAGACACAAAAATCTCTGCCTCAGCATTTCTAACAGGTCATTCAAATTCTGCTTAAATTCCTTCAAGTGCTGGGAAACTCCATACCGAAAAAAGCATTGTCAAGCCATTCTAATAAACGTTTTTTAAATCTTTGTCAGGAAAAAAAAAAATCTATCTTCCTATAAACTGCCAATTATCCTTAGATTTTTTCTTCTCTGAAGCCATAACAGTTTTATTCACTCAACCAACTAAAAACTCCTCAAACATCTGAGTATCTCATACTTCCGTTTAGGCTTCAGTAGACAAAACCCAGAGTAATTTAAACTTATTCTTCTTAAGACTTGATTCCAGACACATGACTATTCTGACTTCTCTTCTGGACACATCCTACTTTGTTCAAACCACTCTTTAAATATGAACTTGTAACTGAAGACAATACCCATGGAGTAGATAAGAACAGAATATTGTACATTCAATTTTAGCAACTGGTCACTAATTTCATTAATCCAATATATATTTTTCAGGAACTATTTCACACTGGTGATTCATATTAAAAACATATCCAGTAAGTTACCTGAATCTACATTCAGCACTACTAAATATTAATTGTATTCAAAAAAAACTTTTTAGGGGGTATTATCAGCAAAAGAACTTCCAAATTTTCTCACAATCACCATCATGTCAATTATAATTATTGTTAAAATCACGGGACCAAACTAAAACCATGTTCAAATACTGTCATGTAGCACTTGGCAGGAGGTACTCCACCCACACTAGCAGCCTCCCTGTGTACCTACCTGAGAGCTTTCACTAGCCAAAGGACAAAAGATTTTCTAAAACTCTTAAGGGTGTTGATGCATACCTGATACTCTACCCTACATAAAGAATTCTATCTCAAAAAAAAAAAATTATGGATGTGTTTTAAGGTATAGTTTGAATCCTGACAAGACAAAGAACTTCTCAGAGAAAAAGAACTTCTCAGAGGGTGAAGACAAAAGCAGAAGAAAGTAATAGATTAGGGAAAGATTTCCAGGTAGAACTGGGACCCAATCAAGGAACACACATTGCTCCCAAAGTAGGGTCACCTGACAATATAAGCCTGGCTGGATTTCAGACTTCCTATGGACCAAAAATTGCTACATGACTTCCTCTTCTCCCCTAGTTGAATGGGAGTATGTATTGAGGTTATCCTGTACCAGTATCACCATTTGATGCTAGGTGTATCTTTTCAGTTCCAAGGTCTTTATCAAGAGACACATTTCCTCCCATCAAAAAGTGGAATCTAATCCTTTCCACTCCTTTTTTTGAATCTCAGCTGGCTTTGTGGCTAGTTTTGACTAACAATGTAGCAGAAGTAAAATGAATCAAGAAAGCTTGCAGCTTTGCTCTTGCCCTCTTGGAACATTGCTACCACTATATAAAATGCCTAGGATGTTACTAGTAGAGGGAGAACATAAAAGAAACCCAATTGCTGCCCCAGCAACAGCCCCAGGTAATTGCCAGATACCTGAGAAACATCTTAAACCATGCAGCCCTAGTCAAACTGCCAACTGATTAAAGCCAAATGAGTGACTCCAGCAATTGCATTCAAAACCAAACTGTCCAGCTAAGTCTAGGTCAAATAACAGAACAGTAAGCAAATAATTACTGTCTTAAGTCACTACATTTGGTGATTGTTATACAGCAATAGATAACTAAAACAGTGGTAAATAATGATGTATCTTAATTTGATGAAATATAATCAGCAGCTCAATACATGCTTTTTCAAAATATCAATCTGAGTAAAAAAGAGTGGGAACTCATGTAGTCAACATGCATGTAAAACACCACAGACCATAAACTACTATCGCTATGTCCAGATTAATGTTGAAAGATAAAGTTTGAAAAGTTAAACTATCAGAGAAGAAATCCTCAAAATTCTTTCCTCAATCTCCAATCTTAAATTTTAAATGGATAAGGAAAGAGCCACATCAACTAACACTATGTGAAAATGAAATGAATAACATCCTTAAATTATGGGTCACTTTTTAATGACAATATTTTCAATTTTCAACTTCAACTAAACTCCTAGGATACCACCAAAATTACTGTAACTTAAAAGATAAAACAATGAAAATACTGAGTTGTAGGCCATTTTTAAAAGGTGATTTAGAGAATTTTTGAGGCCAAAACAAAATGGACATTGTGCTCAATATAGAGTTCTTTAATTAGAGAAGAAGCATATGCAATAAGAAAGCATTATAATTCAGATAACCTAGATGTAGTCTAGTAGACTGACTTACAGCAAATCACTTATTTTTGGCCATGATTCCTCAACCATGACCTGCCAAAAAGCTACTACTAGCACTCTAGAAGATTCAAAAGGAACATGAACTTTACCAAATTAATAAGCTAAGAATAAAGCAGCTATCTATAATTAAATACAATTTCTTGAATTACTATTAATACTACTTTTTAAAAACTACTAGTTAAAGCCACCATGCATTGAGCACTTGTTACATGCTAAATGTATGTTCATCTAATCCTATTAATAAGCCTATGGAGAAGGCACCATTATCCTATTTTACAGAATAGCAAATTGAGGTTTAGAGAGGGTACGTAACTATCCAAGGTCTCACGATTGATTAGTGACAAAGCCAGGATTAAATGCAGGGTTCATTTGGTTTTTTTTTTTTTAAACTCTTGAACCAAAACTTTTAAATACCACCCTCTGCTGTCTCCTCATGAAAGCCTCAAGTCCAGGTTCCAAATATAAAACAAGAATTTTGGTGTCAGAAATACAACCAAACACAGTGCCATAAGCAGTGGACTAGGAATCAGATCTAAGTTCTAATGCCAATTCTGTACTACCTATACCTAGATCTAAGACAATCAATGAGCAAGCAATGGAAGTCAAACAATTTTAAATCAAGAAGATATTAGGATGGTTGTCAAATGTAAAATATGTATCTGGGCTTTTTTTCATCCATAGAATGAGATATGACTAAATATATTTTAAGATTTTCCTTTTCCAGCTTTGAAAATTTGATTCTATTTTAAAAATTATATTACATGTAATTTCCAAAATGAATTTTCTAACCCACTTAATTAGCAAATTACATTAGGGCATATCAGAAGGTATGAAGATTTTCTGACCACTTATTGTTCCTTCCTTTGAACACTGTATTCATTCTACACACTCTTACAGTGACTTACAGAGCCTTTATTACTGATTTCTGCTGAATATTAAACTCTCTTTTACTTCCCTTTCCAAGCATATTTATCTCCATATTAAGCTAATGTCCTTAAGGATAGATTTTTCTTCAATATCTGTTGAATGAATAACTGAATAGAATAGGGAACACAGAGCAATTATTCAATTAATACAAGTTGACTATGTAGAAGATATTTTCCTCTCTAGCTTTAAAACTACTTTATAACAAGTCAAGAGTGAATTATCAAAAGTCCGTATAATAATCTATTTTCTTTCAGATTACTACACATTTTCAGTTATTCCAACTTTTTTAATGCACAATGAAAACTATTAAAATGCCATAAACTCATTCACTGAGCTTACCAGAACCACCAGAATACAACAGGAGCTCAAAAAATTAATTGAATCTAGCAAATAACTACAACAGCTAATAAAATCAAGTAAGCCATTGTAGTCACATTATCTAAAGATTTTATCCTCACAAATCATTATCATGACATGACTCAAATGAAGATGCTAGCAAAAATGTTCCTAACATAGAAGTGTAAGAAACATTGAAAAACTGAAAAAGCAAATCAAATAGTTTTTAATCAAGAAGGAATTAGGTGGTTACCAAATTGTGCAATGTCATATATTTTGAAAATATAAACTTTATTTTGTAATATTAAAAATAAAAACATATTTGAAAAGAAATATGATCATAACACAAAGATGAATCTAGGAACTTTTTACATTTAAGTAGAGAGGGCCAGAAATGCTATTTCAAAAATTGCTTTACACAGAAGGCAAAAGTAGAAAGAAAGAAAGAATATGCTATAAATGTAAAGCTTTACTTTGAGAAGAAGGGCAGCTGGACACAAATGGAAAGATAAAGGGTCAGATACACAGTGCTGTGACAGTCAACAAAAACAGGGAAAGAACATAAACAAACTTGTATAACCAAGTCTTCTTGAGGCCTAAATTACCTATCCTTTGAAATATTTTATTAACTTGAATAATCATTATCCTCTGAGTACACCCACTTACGAAGAACAAAGATTTGTAATTTTATGCCACAATGAATAAATGTTTAAAATTACTTTTGGGTTTAGAATTACTACAGCAACCTTATGTATGGCAGAAGAGAAAGTGTCATGGCAACATCAGATGTCACAAAAGAGCAGTCTGGGCTAAAAAAACAATGTCATGCCTAATAAGAGAACCAGCTATATAAAATGAGCCAGGAAATGGAATGACCAAATAGCATAGCCAAATTGTCAGATGCTATATAAACAGCATCAATTATCTGAACTAGAAAAAGCTAATAGGTTCTCAATGTTATACATTTAAAATATTTTAAAGTAACACCTATTTAGCAAATTATCAAATGTAATTTAAGAATAATCTGATTCTCCATACATGAAATGATGAAATTCTAAATACTAAACTTCTGGGGGGCAGGGGAGAGGACTCTCCTTTAAATGCAACCATACCATCTGTAAAAACCTGAATGTTCCAGACCAGTTATATAGAATTTTCCTAAGTGACATCAGGGGCAAAAAAAAAATAGTAATTGGGTCTCTTCTACATTTATAAAGTTGTCAATAATAACCGGGATTATTTAACATAATCTTCCGTGAAATTATTAGGCTAATAATTAGAACAGTGATAATTTTCCTCTTCCTGGATTGAGATAAAAACCAGGAGTAAAAAGAGATGTAAACTCAACAAGCCAGAAGTGATACTTGTGTGACAAATTAAAGTTGCTATTTTGTGAATACAAATTAAAGTTACTATGCACATAACCAGGGGAAATTGACAAACAAGTAACTTCAACCATTTTGAAACAACTTTCACGTGCTAAGCAGCTGTGCTCATTAAGAAGCATGGAGTGCTTTTAAACAGATATTTATTTAGATGTTGAGCTAATTTAAGCGCAGAAAATGAACTTCTTAAGTCTCCTTCCCATGTCCGCTCCTTCCTATGCCAAGCCCTTCCGAAGCTGGGGTTAATAAGGCAGATTCCAAAAAAGAAAAATGCTCCGGTAGGAAATGGTAACCTCATACAGCCCAGAGACCCAACAGGAGCTTGGAAAATATCCCGTCGTTTACCCACTAAGAGCAGTTAAGTAGGAAGGTGCACTGTTCTTTACCAGGTGTGCTTATTTTCAACTTTGGTCTCAGAACCTCAACCTTAGCCTTATGGTAGGGAGGGGGATGTCAGCGCCACTGGTGATATTTGGGCGCAACACAAGTTTAACAAATAAAAACCACCTTTTCTTTAATTGGAGCGTCCTCGGTGCCCTCACCTCTCCACCACACCTCTGCCATCACCTCATGCGGCCCTTCGCCGCCGCCTCAGGTCCCCATGATAACCCCTCCCGAGGGCGAGCCCCCATCACCACCTCGCGGTCCCGGGCAGGCCGGCTACACTTGCCTGGCAGGTGACAACTCCATCTGCCCAGGACTCACTCTCCCCGTTCCCGAGAGGCAGGCCAGGAACCCTCCCGGCGCGCTGGCCCACTCCCTCGTCAGACCCTCGTCAGTCGGGGATGCGGGGAGGGGCGGCCGGACACAGAGCCGAAGAGGTTCCGCTCGGATCCCCAAGCGAGTGACGCGGGGCCTGGAGCGCGACCCGCAGAAGGGGTGCTGCGGCACGGAGCCCCAGTCTAGGCGACCCAGAGAAGCCAAGGGGCGGGCACAGTGGGCGCAAAGGAACTTGTCTGTTTTCATAAACAACGACGCGTCGCGGCGGGGGTGGGGGGATGCTGGGGACAACGCTCACCTTGAAAGGGTTGTTGAGATCCGGGTCGGCAAACGGGTTACTGTCGAAATCCGACATCTCTGTTGCGCTTGGCGTCACCCAGCCGACCCAGGCGCAGAAAGGGAGACAAGGCGAGGCCGCCGCCCCCCTGCGCGCTCACGTCGCCGCCGCCGCCGCCGCCGAGCAGATCCGGGTGCAGCTCGCCGGGCCACCCAGCCGGCCGCGCCACTGAGCATGCCCGGTGCGACGGGCTGCCGGCCGGCAGCGCTGCTCCCGTTCGCCGTTCGTTCCTCTGGGCCTTGATCCAGCACTCCGGGCTTTGACTACGACCGAACAGGGACAAGGGCGGAGGGAGCCGGGAGCGAAGAACGGCGTGATTCGTCCTATGTCCTGTGAGCCAAACTGAGATTCTACGTCTTGACCAGCAGCGCGTCAGTGTGGACTTAATGGTATTACTAGCGATTTAAAATTCGCTTCTGTGGTCGGACGTGACTTGGGGGAGAAGTGTTATTTTGTGGGCAAGAAAGAACCCCAGTAACACCACTGCTCCAGGTTTGGACGGCAGCCTGGAATGCAGGTTGCACACCTGGGGAGGGAGTGGCTATTTAACCACGCTTCCGGCATGGGGTGTGGGAGGGGACCGTTCAGGGGACCAAGATGCCCCGCTCGACTAGCCTAAGGTAACGTCCAGAGGGGCCCAGCCCGGACTGACAAATTTTGCACACCTTTGACCTCCACCTGGGAATCCCAGGCTCTTGTCTTCCGGTCCCTCCGACTCTAGGTTGCTGCCAAATCACGGAAACCAGCCTCGGAGCTACCGATCCTGACTAGCTCCGCGGAGGTTTGGGAAAGAGAGAGGATTCAGTACCAGGGTCCAGCCCCTGATCCCATCCTCCGGAATCTGCAAAATGGCTACTTCTCCGGAAACGATGGTGGGCACAAGTGCAGAGATTAAATTAATATTAGTGGACGACGAAAAGATGCCGTTTTTGTTTACTTTTCAGCATTTGGGTGCAAAATATACACCTCTGATTTTTTCCCAATTCACTCCCCAACGGCAGGGATGAGATTACTGAAAAGTGGGTATGCATAAGGAATTTATTGTACCATTCGTTGCCTCATCCCTGAACTGAGGGTATCTCTTTTTCATTTTCACTTTCCTTCTGCTCTAAGAAAAAAGCACTTAGCAGATGACGCTACAAAGAGCCAGAAGTATTTTCACTTGGTAGGTGGCTAAGAATCGGAAGGAACTCGAGTTAGTCGCCTTGGCCTTTTGGAGGCTTGCACTATGCAGAGTCAGCTGAGAAATGCTTTCTCCGTGCTCTGAAAACACTAGCTAGAGATGATGGATAAAAATAAGATTTTGCTATAATCTCTATTTGGCGGGATCCAGGTTAGGGTATAGGACAAAAGCTACTTCTGGGCAGCCAACTAGAGTGTAAACTAATAAATGACAACAGACGTGGATGGTCTTGGCAGAGCTGCAAGATTCTAAATATGAAAAAAGAACAATCTATTGAGATCATCCTATCCTCAAGAGCTGCCTGGCGTCCGGTTCATTGTTTAGTGCTCAAAATGTGTAGGGTTCAAATCCCAATTATATTACATATGCTATTCACTTTACATCTCTGAGTCTTTAAAGGGTTGTTTAAGAAGTAAATAATATAGAAAAATGTCCTGCACGTATTTAGTGCCTAACATTTGTTGACTCTCTGAAAATGGCAAGAGGGCCCTTCCTATTGTTCTTAGGTGCTTTTCCCTCATTTCTGCTTGGTTTGAACTTACCCAGCAGATCTGTTTGTTCAACTGCTTTGGCCCTCACTCCCTCCACCTGCCTTCCAAATGACCCATATAATCAGCAGCTATTTGTTATGCATCTATTATGTTCCAAGACAATGAGGATCAGCTGAGCCTGCACTGCAGCAAGGAAATTCCAAATATGCTGAGTTTACAGATAATGACGTTAGCACTTAATGCAAAAACTTAGAGTTCATTGTTTCAGAATCACTTGGAATACTTGTTAATAATGCAAGTACCCACCTCTCCACATCTCCTATCCCTGAGATTCTGCTTTAAGGGTTCTAAGATAGAGGCCCTGGGTCTGCATTTTTTATTTTGTATTTTTTAATGTCTATATACAAATACATTCTTTTACATAAATGCACAAATAGATTCATAGCATATATATGGTATTTTCACTTAAAAAAAAATTTTGTCCTTTGTCTTCCCTTTTCACTTCCCCTACATTAACAACCTGGTATGTTCCTTTCAATGTTCTTATAATATTGTATGTCTACACTCACATAATCATATACAAATATATAATACATATTCATGAAGACATTTATATATAGTTGTACAGATTTTTGGCATTTGTTGAGAAAAATGGGATCATGAATATATTTTTCTGTAATTTGTTTTTCATTCAGTGATACCTATGGCAGAGTTTCTCTGTGAAATGTGCATTGGCAAAGAGACTGTCTAAGGTTTCTCGCCCCAGTGAACCACATAAATGTAATTACTCTTTATGGGTACCATAGGTGAAAAGGGTTGGGAAACATGGCCTGATAGAGATCCCTCCAAATCAACAACTATGCATCTAATTCATTGTTTTTAACAAGTGCAAAATCAGCATACTTAAAGGACACCAGGTGATTCTGATAGAGGTAATGTTCTGACCACATTTGAACACTGATATAAGGATATTCAGACATAGGGTTCATGCGTAAGCTTATTAATTCATCAGCTTTCATGAAATGTAGAATCAAGACGTAAGAGTTTAAAGGAAACTTAGCCTGTCATGATAGATGAAAAATTGAATTAGACAGGTCTAAGTAATTTTCCTCAGTCATGAAGAAAGTGAATGGAGGAACTAAGAACAGAACTCGGGTCTCTTATTACTTTCAAATATACAGTACATTGATTAGACATTTATATAGTTTATAAAACAATTTCTCTAATTGCTCTTTCTCTCCTCCGGCTCTCAGAACTCAGGTCTCTTGACTCAAGTTTCAGACATTAAACTGATAGATTTGGTTAGTAACATTTCATATAAGAAAAAAAAAAGCAATGTGCAAGGTAGAAAGAAAGCATGCAGGAGGCTTCATTTGTTGAAGTGGTTCATTTCCCAGGAGCTCTCTCCTAAATTTGGTAGAATGAAGAATCAAAACTGACTTTAAGCTCTAGCAGTACCATAAACCAGCTGTGTCACCTTGATCACATCAATTCACCTCTCTGACGGGAGTTTCTACATAGTCAACAAGTATTTATTGAACACCCACTGAGTGGTAAACAATGTTTCAGATTTGAGGGATAAAGAAGGGAACTAGGTATAAGGGTAGGGTCCCATTCCTAAGAAACTTCCTAAAAGGTCTAGAACATGAATAAGTGATATCTCAGGTTCTTTGAACAGCTCTAACATTCTATTCATCTGTGGTAGTAGCTCATCCTTCCCTAATTCTTTCCCACCTTCCACCCAGGGCATGCCTCAAACTGTTATGCTGCTTCTCTCTCAGTTTGACAAATACAGTTTGTGAATCTGCTGAGCAGGGACTGTAGACTGAATTCCATGTTTTCTATGCTTGCTAGCACAGAGCTAGTAAATATTGAGAAAATGTCTAGAAATTTACATTTCTTACCTCAAAAGGTTCATTGGACTCTAGCTTCACTGATGAGCTAGAACTGAAATCCATCATTTCTCTCAGTGGACCAAGAGTCCAGGTTTGCTGCTGTGACTGTTGCTACTGATACCCATGACACCTCAATTGGAGCATATGTGGCCCTCTATTCCGCCACTGGCTACACCTTCAGGAGGTATCAGAGAAAATGAGGACACTGCGTGGAAGGCCAAATAATGGTCCCCCCCAGAATGTCCACACTCTAATCCTGAAATCTGTGAATATGTTACCTTACTTGACAAAAGGGACTTTGCAGATATGATTAAGGTTGAGGACTTTGAGACAGAAAGCTTAGCCTAGATTATTCAGGTGGACCAAATGGAATCACTTGAGTTCTTAATAGTAGATAGCAGAAGAGTTGCTAGCTTTTAAGATGGAGGAAGGGGGATCATGGGCCAATCCATATGAGTGTCTTATAGAAACTGAGAACAGCCTTCAGCTGATAACCAACAAGGAAATGGAGACATCAGTTTTACAGCTGTAAGGAACTGAATTATTCTAACAACCTAGATGATCAAGGAAATGATTCTCCCCTAGAGCCTCCAAAAAGGTACCCAGGCCTGCTGATGCCTTGATTTTAGCTTAATGAGAATCTCTGGACATTGACATATAGAACTGTAAGACAGATTCACACCACCATCCATTATTCAGCTATCTTCCAAGCTCACCACGTAAGCCGACTCCAGCCCAACCAACTATCTAAATTAATCATCTTTTCCCATGTGATTATATGCTAGTAAAGAGGCCGAATGGTCTGAGTAGCATACAAATAATTACACCATAGTAGCATTCTTTTATGATTCATTGGATTAAAGTATTCTGTAGTGCAGGAACACAACAAACATAACATAAATAAATGTTATTTTGAATCTCAGTTTACCTGTGACTTTAGATACACATATATAGACCTTTCTACCAGAATGTCTTTCTCTCATTCAATTTCTACTTATCAAAGTCCAATCAATCCTTCATTGCCAATTTCAAATAACATTTCCTGAATAAACCCTTACTGGCTAGCTCCAATCCAAATTCGTCTCCCATAGTATCTAAAATAATTTGAATATTTGTTATAGAACTCATGATATACCATTTCCTATGGGTATAAAGTTACATGGCAATACACAATATTTGGAGTAAATGAATGTATCTCTTCATGGCATGAACTTCTGAAGGTAGGGAGAAATTTCATCTTTATATTATTCACAGAGCTTAGCACAGCATTCTGTTTAAAGAATGCACTCAAGAAATAATTGTGTTTACTATTAAGATTTCTTTGTGTATAAAAGGGATTGCCACATAACGTCTTTGGCCAGAGTAAACCCAAATATAAGATTAAGAGAAACCAATTCATTAGTCAATACAAACAGAATTGTGTAGCTACTATTAAAAAATCTTCTGGACTGAAATTCTGAATTCTAATCATTGACTTCATAGAAAGACCATGGAAGAATTTCAAATAGCATAGGCCAGTGAGATGCAATAACTAACTGTAGAGCTCATTTTATTTTCCAGGAGAATCTGCATAAGAACATTATTGTGAAATTACCTTTATTTTGCAAAACAGAAAAACATTATTGCACACACATGTACATTATGTACATATACATATTTATGTTTACCTAACTCTTAAAGAAGCATTTGTCAGTAATAATATTTAAAATACTATAAAAATAAAAAATAAAGTAAAATAGTATTATAGTAAAATATATAAATTATATAGTAAATTACATAGTATATAACACTATATTATATATACATGTATACTCTAATATATAAAGTAAATTATATAGTAACAGTAAAATACATAAATATATAATATACAGTATATATAAATATAGTAAAATAAGTATTACAGTCCTGTGACTATAGTGGATGCTATGTGTGAAGAGACAGAAGGCAGAATACTGATTTTTTCAGAAAACTGATTTTTTTCATGAACCATAAATTGTATAATCATACTTGATATTACCTAATGTCTATGTAATTTCACAAAACTCTTCAAAGTAAGAACAGTTTATGATTCTTAAATTGCAAATTATGCATAAATCTTCAGGGGACTCTTGTAAGAGAAGAAATAATCAGCAATCTAACCCATTTTCTGATCTCCCAAAGGAAATACCCAAATCTGATTATTTTAAAGAAAAAAAGGTTTACTTTCAGATTCTTCCTTTTTAATGCTGAGAATTTTTTAAAAGAAGTCAGATTTATTCAGAATGGCTATTTGTTTCCTTACAGGAAAGAAGAGAGGCAACTAAAATGTCTTGAATGTCTGGCATATGCCAGGTACTGGGATGCTGGAGGCTCAGCAGACATTTTCTCATATATGACATACCTTTGGGAGATAAGTATTATCTCCATTTTACATATAAGAAAATAGGAACTCAGGCAAAGAGAATCTTAAGTTGTTTTAAGAATTATTATGAGAAATAAAGGCTTCATATCTGGGGTTTTGTATTGTTTGTCATTGCATTCTACATTAGGCTTTACTATATTGCCCAAGGAGAGAATTTCATGTTGGTTTTTAAGAGAAGTGCTGTGATCTTGTTGGTTAAGTATGCAATTGTAACCCGGGGTCCAACTACCAAATGACGGGAGAAACAGTGGCAAGTGTGTGGATAACTATATTCATAGTCTCTGGGTCCGAGAACCAGACCTCTTGCTCTGAAGCTGAGGGAGGACATTGTACCTCCCATTATCACCATTATGGACCTGCTCAAACCTCATACTCTCCAAAAGTCTTAGCCAAGGCAATGGATTCTGCGGGCCTTCTACAGGGAGGTTCTCATGGTTTTAGTTTTTTATAATGCTTTGATGAATCACAACTTTTCTTTTTGACCCTTTAAAAAGTTTTCACAGCCCCTCTCTCATAGAACCTGGCACACCTTCCCCTGGGAGCTTGGTTACCATACAGTAGAAAGCCACCATGTAGTATTGCAGGCAAATTGTCCTTTCATCCCAACCATTATTCCTGGACCAAGCCTGGTATGTCAGCATTCTCCTACCTTGAAGCACCCTCCCTGATCAAGGGATAGTTTCAAAGATCAAAGCATAGACCCAGTTCCTATTCTTTGTTCTAAAAATTGCTTAGTCAGAGGACTGGACATTTGCTGTAATTCATCTCATCATTGACCCCTCCCAGAAACCCATAAGAGCTCAGGCATATGTAACTCATTCAGATAACTGGAGATATACAAATTAGCCTTCATTATATCATCCCAGGACTATATATTCCCACATAGAGCTATTGTTAAAGAAATTGGAGAAACTTGTCTTTCATTTATCAATTTCAAATTTCTCCCTTTCTTTGGCTCCTGCAATACCTGTAGTCTTTCCTGGCAACTCTAGCCCAAGAAATTAGTTGCTCCATCCTCTGTATAATAAGAGAACTCTGCTTATATCTTTATCAACTATAGAAATTATTTTGTATTGGTAATACAAAAACTGAGTTATGCTAAAAGCAGGACATTGTGTGAAAGTGACAAGGAACTTGGATACAAGCAGGTATTTGGGTGGTGTTCCTAGTAAGCCAGAGTGAGAGGAAAGGAAGAATGGACAGGTAAATAGGGAAAGCCAATAAAGAAGGAATTTTAAGCAGTTTACAATTGTGAGTAATTGGGCTCAAATCCCAGTGGGGATCCTCTGAGGAACAATGTAAAATGTTTCTTATAATTGTTCTTTGCAGAATGGGAAGCCAGAGGTATTTATCTACCAATTCCTGTCCCCCATTGGTTGTGTGGTATTAATTACAAACACACACACACACACACACACACACACACACACACACACACACACACATACACACGGTTACTGTCTACCACAGGTCAAGTCAAGATTGCCCAAAGGAATGTGACTTGAGGCACCAATGGCATCTATCACACTTAGTAACACATCTCTGTCCCCCTCTAGACTATATATCCCTCAGGGGTAGACCTTGATTATTTTCACATCCTTGATACCTAGCACAGCATCTGGCACAAGGTAGAAAGAAGCTAAATGGTTTTATGGACGGAGAGATGGTTGGATGGATGCATGTACAATTTACGATTATGTCCAAACAAGGTATAATATTCTACCAATCAAAATAGAATCTTTATCAAAATTTGTATATATTATATATAATATATATATTATATATAATATATATATTATATATAATATATATATATTATATATATGAAAACTGAACTGCAGCATTTTTGTGACACAAAGCTGAAAACAAACGTGTGTGTGTGTGTGTGTGTGTGTGTGTGTATAATGGTATTGCACATCCCTCTTTATTGCCCATCGTCAGTTAGATATTTTTTAATGTTTGTGATTTTAAAGCACTACAGGACTTTGTAAATCAATCTAAGTTTTTCACAGTACTATTGTAGTAAGCAAGTAATCCCCTCAGCATGTGTTTAAGACAATAGGAATCCTGACATGACCAAAAAAAAAAAATCATGGAAAACATTGGGTTATCAACAATCTTGAATGCTCTAAAATTTTTATAGAAAACGAAAGGAATTTGTATCTTTGGCCATAAACAAAGACATGCCAAATAACATCTGCTTTTAACATATTAACATTTGTAACTATGTATGGTGTCAGGTAAGTACTAGACTTACCAGGGCAATAAATTCATAAGTTATATAAATATCTAACCACTGTGCTAAATACCTGAAACTAATATAATATTATAGAATGTCAACTGTAATTGAATTTTTTTTTAAATAAACGTATAAACCTTTGTCTTCATGTCTTGATGGTTAATATGTCCCTCTAATCCTGTCAAAGAGATTACAGGGAAAAAAAAATCAGATGGGAAACAGATTGCATTCATTTTAAATCTGGTTTTCATTAGGTATAAACTCAGTTTTCTGTTCTTATATTCTGCTCAATAATAGGCATTTTTGAGAAGGTGATGATCTCACTATTTTATAATTAATTATTAACGATGGATAATTTATTTCTTCAATCAAATTTTCTTTCGTAGTTACAAAATTCCATAAGCTGCTACAATTTAATTGCTAAGTTAGCCTAGCCGGCATAAACAACTCTTTCTATGTGATAGACTATAACTAAAATATCTACTCACTAGATAGTCAGTCCTATCTACATAATATTAGACTATGTCCCATCCACTAACAAATTTCCTCCTTTTGGAATATTGGTGGAGAAGTTGTCTCACGTTGGTAATAGCATCCACTTGCCCTAAGATTATTTTCTGGCATGTGACAAATACTGTCTACTCAGCCAGGATGTCTATTCAGTTTTTGAACAACTACCACCAACCTGACTTCAGGTGAGAGGGCAGAATGGGGCAAAATTCATATTCCCATAATACTCTATTTCAGCTATAAACACAGGCCCATTCCCAATTCCCCACAACATGGATAATACTGGACTATAGCACTTAGAATTTTACTGAAGCCTTGAAAATATTAAAGGAGAATTAGAACACACAAGAGAAAAAATATAAAATGGAAATTTAGATATTGGTTCTAGAGTCAATCAGCCATCACCTTGCATTGAGCATCCTCTGCCGCCATTTCCTTCTTTAGCCCTCAGTATGTCATGAGTAGTAAATATCTTATTATTCATGGTTATGTATTTTTTATCAAGTCCTTCTTAACCAGAGTCAGGTTCCACTACTACCAACAGAGAAAGGGGATGAAGTCCTCCCTTCCTCTAATCCAAGGCCAGTTTTCTTCTTCTTCCTCCAGGAAACTGACAATGAGGCTATCATTTTCTTCAAGGGACATTTCCCCGCCCTCACCCTTTGGCCCTTCCAGCCTAAGCAAATAAACAAGCAGTTGACAGTACAGTTCCCAAACTCTGGCTCATTTAGTTACAAATGGCATCACATGTGAGGCATTAACTATCCAGTACATGGTAGGTTGCAACAATCCAGTGCAGTTCCACATCATAGTTTCTCTTTCAGTATGCAGAAAAGAAGAAATTAGACCTTTGTATCCCTTCTGGCATGGTCCTAGTCTCATGATTTCCTGGAAAGAAATATCTGAATTAAAAAGGCACTTATCTCTCAAGTAGAAAGAGTTTTCCCTCCTAACTCTGAAGTGGTCTCATTCTAGAAAGTCTGATAATTTAGATTGCTAAATGAAATTTAAAATCTTAATCAGAAACATCTACATTTGGTTCAATGTGTTCATAAGAACAGTGGCCAGGTACTTGTTTGCAACAAAATGATTTTAAAACTTCATCAAAGTAGCCACACCAGAACAAAGAGAAGGCAGGTTCCAGGTTCAAGGACAAATTCCAGTGTCCAAGAGAAGAAACAGCTCACCACTATCCCAAATGATTTTTTAGTTTCAACAATTTCCCTGAGGCACTAATTACACTGGAGTGTAAATAACCCATCTGAGTCTTGCCTGGTTGAATTCTCTGGTGATTTAGTTGTCCAGAGGTCAGTTAGTTTATACAGAGTCCAAAGTCCAGAAACTCAAGCTGTGGTGAGAAACTTGTTTATGTTTTTCTATTTCAAACGGTACTGATTTCCCAACAATATTTCATTTATTGTGCTGTAGAAATGCTTGTAAACATATCTACACCCTAGAAATGGTGAAAATACAGGCATATTGATATTGTATAAATTATTCAAACAACATATGTGAGAATAAAATGGAAATATTATGAAGTATAAACTAATGAATATTTAAAAATAAATTATAATACTATAGCTAATGTAAGGCCCTAGATGTGGCCTAGTTTGTCTATGTAAGACCTACTTTGACCAAAATACACTTATTTTTTAAATCTTTATAAAGAACCATCTTGAAAACCAAAAATGTAAAATATAACTATTTAAAAACTGTATTTGGGGATTTATACATTGTTTTTCTTTTTTTCTAGTTCACTGATGTCTATAATTTTTATTAATCATAGTTCTTTAAGTTTATTTTACAATTATGTTCCTAGATTCTTGAAGTAGATGCTTAGTTTTTTATTTAAAAATTTTTCAGTCATAAAATTATTTATACCTACAAATTGTCTTCTAAATATAGAAACTACTCCCAGGTGTTTTAAGTGTGGTATTCTCATTATTAATGTCCAAATGATCTTTTTTTTCCCATTTTATTATTTGGGCACAATAGTTATTAAGGAGGGTGTTTTTAAATTTCAAAGTAGTTAGTTTTTACTGGATTTTGTGATTTAAGGATGTAGCCAATACAAATTATACCCTTTGCAATATTTTTTTGGCTTAAAATATGATCCATTTTTTTGTAAATAATTCATGGCAATGTAAAAAAATGTGAGTATTTACTGCTTATATGGTGTATATATATTAATATTTTTAATAAAATAAAGTTTATTAATCATGCTCAAGGGGGTCAAAAGCAAACTTGAGCTGGCAGAAGAATGAATCAGTAAATTGTGAAGAATGAATTAATCAATTGAGTTTATCCAGCCTGAAGAATAGAAAGAAAAAAGACTGGAAAAAAAAAAGAACAGATTTTAAGAGAACTTCAGGACATCATAGAGCATACCAACATATGTATAATGAAAGTCTCAGAAGGAAAAGAAAGAATAAAGAAAGCAGAAAGAAATAATGCCCCTGAACTAACCAATTTTGATGAGACAATCTACACATCCAAGATGCACAACGAAGGATGAACTCAAAGGGACCCAAACTTAGATGCATCATAGGCAAACTGCCAAAAGCCAAAGACAATGAGAGAATCCTGAAAGCAGCAGAAAATATGACTTACAAGTATAAGGACTACTCAGTAAAATTTACAACTGACTTCTCATTGGAAACTATGAAGACCAGGGGCAGTGAAATAACAAAGTGCTGAAAGAAATAGACTGTCAACCAAGAATTCTGTTTTCAATAAAACTGGTATTCAAAAATGAGAAGAAATTCAGACGTTACCAATTTTAAAAAATGGTAAATTTCTCATTAGTAGGCTTACCCTACAAGAAATACTAAAGGGAGTCCATGCTGAAAGAAAAAGGACACTAGACAATAACTTGAAGTCACCTGAAAAAATAAAGAGCACCAGTAAAGGTAGCTATAGACAAATATTTAAAAATAATATGTGTATTTTTATTTATAACTCTTTTTCTCCTATCTGGGTTAAATGACAGTTACATAAAGTGATAATTATAAAATTGTGTTCATAGGCTTATAACATATAAACATGTAATCTGTATGAAAATAATAGCACAAAGGAAGTGGAGATGGAGCTATCTATTTTGAGGCAAAGTTTTTGTATATTGCTAAAATTAAGATGCTATTAACCCAAACTTGATTGTTCTAAGTTAAGATACTAATTGGAACTTACTACAATTAGTATATTAGTAGGAAAACACTAAGAAAATAATTTTTAAAAGATGTAGTAAAAGAAACAAGGCATGAAATGATGTTCCTCATTAGTCATTGGGGAAATACAAGTTAAAATCACAATGAGATGTCACTTCAAATCCACTAGGATATCATAACAAAAATGGACAACAATCTTTGACAAAGATGTGGAAAAATTGGAATCTTCAGGCATTGCTGGTGCAAATATAAAGTGGTACAGTCACTTTAGAAAATATTTTGGCAATTCCTCAAAGAACTAAACACAGAGTTATGTATTACCCAGAAATTCTGCTGATAGGTGTATGACCACAATTATTGAAAACATATATTCACACAAAAATTGTATATGAATGTTCATAATAGCATTATATATAGTGATCAGAAAAAAATGAAATGTTGAATGTAGTTTGGGAACTTTTTCTCCATTACAAGCCTTAGGTATTGCTTTACATGTGAAGCTATTCAACAACCTTGTGCAGAATTTAAGGAGTCAGGGAATGAAGAGTGGAGAAACCAGAAAGTAAGAGGTAGAATGGAATAAGGCAGAGCAGAAGATGAATGATAACTGGTTAGGAAAGGTAATAAAGAAACAGAAGGGAAAAAAAGATGCCCCGATATTTAATCACCATGTCTGTGTCCCACAGTCTTTTCTTCCCTCCATGAAAAGGACTATTACTACATATAAAAAGTGAAAACAGAATAAAAGGATGAAGTTAACATGTTCAATGGCTCTGTAACTGTTTTTACTCCATTCCAGGTATTAACTTATATGAGACACACTATCAGACTTTTTATTGAAACAAAAATCTAGCTGTCTGTGATAGATATAAAGATTCTCTGTCCAGATCCCGCTTCAAGAAAGAACCTGGTGCCTAGCAGTGAGGAGTGCAGCCGGCAGACAGCCTCTAGCTATAAGCTTTTTCCAGAGAGCTGCTTTGCCAATGCCTCCCTCTTCCTGAGGCAGCTTTGCATCCGGTGACTGAGTGAGATAGGGGCATAAAGTCTTGACCATTTGGGGTACTATTGTCCCAGACTTCTGTACCAGGCTGGATAAAATTTTTTGACCTGCGTAGAGGTTTTTACTTCTCTCTCACTCCAGTCCTGCATCTTTTCCTACTTTTCACAGGTATCGTTCCTAATAAAACAACTTGCTTTCAAAACTCTACCTCACTGTTTGCTTCTAGAAAACCTAATCTGGGACAATTATTTTCTTTTACTTTCTGGCATGAGGCAGAAGAAAGAAGGCAAATAATCCTCCTCTGTTCAACAAAGAATATGCACAAATATTTATGGCTTCTGAAAAACAAGGATAGCAATTTAAGTATTTATTACTAGGGCAACGAATTAAGTACAACAACCAGTTTATAACCTGTTAAGGATTCAGGATTGCTTTTGTAGGCCATAGCAACAATCCTGAGTCAAAAGGTCTAACTGGACTTGGTAGCTAATAAAGTCAGCAAACTACGGCTGAGTCTAGCTTCCTGCTTTTGTAAATAAAGTTTTATTGGAACTCAGCTACACCCATTTATTTGACTGCTTTCATGATGCAACAGCAGAGGTGAGTAGTTGCAACAAAGACCACATGGCTTGCAAGCCTCAAATATTTACTATTGGGCCTTTAAGAAGAAAAAGATTCTTTTGATGGAATTAACTTCTGCAAGGACCATTTTATGATGCAAAACATTATTTGCTCTTCTCTTCAGCTGTAGAGAGAGCAGTTTATAATTAAGTGCCTCCAGTTTTAAAGGACAAGTCCTGGGATTCCATTCATTGGAGCTGCGTAGAAAAAAAGCAATCTCAAGAAACCCAAAATAATATGGAGAAAATAAGGAAAAACAGAATTGTTAACACATAAAATAAGGAGTGTATATATTTTGAATCTACACTGGTCACAAACTAAAAATATGAAAGGAGTTTAGATACTTCATGGCCAAGTATGAGAAAATTGTGTTTGGGTACAGAATGATAAAAAAGAAATTTGACAGACTGATTTGTTTTATCATAAATTTTATCAAAAATCAAAATGAAATGTGAACAGGATAAACAAAAGATATATCCCAGTGAGCAAGACCTTCTGGTAACTTCTTTTTGATCTTCTTTGGAATGCGCCAAAGTGGAAATAAAAGAGGAGAAATTCTCTGGGCCCAAAGAGGCCTTGATAAAGGAAATCGTTAGCTCTCCCTGCCAATGGAGCCATACCAGTGCCTCAAATCACTTTACATTACACCTAAACTCTGTTCTGAAACTCGTCAGGTTCTGAAATTCTTGCTATCCCATACTTATCTAATCTCTTCTGTTCTGCTTCTTTAACATAGGATCTACAAAATTTTAATATATAGCCAGTTTAGGGTTTTTACCATGGCCAGCTATCAGAGGAAGAAAAAACCAGGGCATATAGCATGTTCTGAAATCTATTTCCCAATCTCTGTTTCTTTTACTCAACTACTGTCCTTTTCAGATCCCCCTGGATTCCTTCCCATCCTAGGACCTAAGTCATCTATACTCTTTCAATTGCTCTTTGCAGATACAAGCAAAAATTAGATGCATCATTAATTTCTTTCTTTCATCAACTAATAGTATTGCAGGCAAATTACAGTTTGATGCTCGGCACGAGACCTTTGAAATGTTTTAAAATCATATACATAGCTGCTCTGAACAGCTTTCCTGTGCCTTCCAGTAAACAACTGAGATTTTAGTCCTGGCATATTACATAGTGCGTGTATTTTCTATGAAATAAGGTTGGAAAATGTGTGTAGTCATTGATTTGACATGTGACACAAGCCTCTTGTCACATGTCACATTTTTCCAGGCATTGTTCCTTTTAGCTCTTTAAGAAAATGCTTATCAACCATTTGCAATAATCTTGCTTTTTAATGTTATACCTTTCTTTCTCAAAACCTATTTATATACCACTAAATCAAGCTGTGATAAGACACCACTTCTTCATTTGATTCTTGTTCTACATAATAATTTCCCATTTGAAACGACAATTATTTTATCAAGAAGAAACAGCTGCAAACAGCAATTCCTCTGAACTACCATTAACACATATTCCCTGCTGTCAAGCCAGATGTTTAGCTCTAAATTTTGAGCTTTCAGTTTAAACAACTAGGAAGGCCTGAGATGAGTAGAAACTGGCTGCATTCCTCTGAGAAGGGGGTGCAGCCCCACCACCAGGCTCTCTGACACTGGAGACACTGGAAGTAACCTTCTCATTACTCTTTGTCTTCTGATCCTGTACCTCCTGATCTCATTTCCTCATTAAGTTCTCAGAAACCAGTAGTATCATCTGAGTTCCACTGTTCACATCTGTCATTCTAGAGAATTATAGTGTTATAGAAAGTCATAGTCAAAATGATTAATGCATGAGTTTCTATGGCTTCTTTTCCTCTCCCCACAAGCCAAGTAAAATTCTAGAGCTGTTAATTCTCTAGGCATTTTCCCGCTGATCTTTCTCTTGGACCTTGTTCGAGAGATGCGGGGAGGGGTAAGGAAGTCTAGAGCTGTTCATAGTGACAAAAGGTTTTCTTTAGGAATTGAAAGTAGCAGGAAAGAGTTTTCAAGAGCAGCTGCTTCCATGTGGAAAATATTGAGAATGGCAGAGGTGTAGACAGAGGATTTTTCAGTACATTAGCCATGCCTGCTAAAATTTATCAGAATTATGATTATAAGATAAAAGGTAAATGTTTTAAACTGCGGGAAGTTGAAGAGATGAGTGTGAATATGAGGATGCTAATGTTCTCATCTTTTAAAGCAGGGAGTCATTGACGATATAGCTAACTGAAATGTGTGTGCGTGTGTGTGTGTGTGTGTGTGTGTGTGTGTTAAAGCACAGTAAATTCAGCCTTTTAATATTTTAGAGTATTTAGAATCCTTTAGGAAATAATATATATTTATTTAGTATTTATTTGAAGTTCAACAATTCCTTCAGTGTCTTTCAATTTTTCTTTTATTAACTTCAGATAAGGTTAAGTTTAATATATTTAATATAAATAATGTGATCTCATGTTTAAAAACTATTCCTTCTATTAAAAGAGCTACCTCTAAGTAGAAAAGTAATGGGGAGCGAAATGAAGAAAGACTTCCACTATTTACATACTTTTGTATTTCAATATTTTAAAACTTTGAAATGCATTCATGTATAACTGGTTAGGAAAATGTATATACTATTTTAAAGTTTTAGCAAGGTTTAGCCCAATGAGTAAGTGAAGGAAGGAGATCCTAGGAGGAGAGAATATAATGAACAAAAGGGCAAAAAACAAAAGCTCCTACATTTCTTCCCTTATGGGCTTTCCACACATGCCTATCCATTCCCCAACTCTCTCCTCCTCCCTTGTGCCCCACCAAAACCTGTAGTTACTTCTAATAGCAAATAATGGCACTCACTTGTTTTTAAATGTTTCTACTCCAAGCAGACTACAAAATACTTGAAGATAGAGGCCTTATTCTATGTGCTTTTCTAACCTAGGTCCTAGGTCCGTACTTGGCAAAGAAGTGAGCATATAGCTATTTAATGAATGAGCAAATGAGTTCATGGATAGATGAATATAGAATCTCCATATAGGTAAGTTTGGTTGTGAAAGTACAAAATAATTCCAATAGGACATATCTTTTTCTTAGTGTTGGGTAATAATAAACAGCACAGGTTTCAACCATTTGGGTGGGAACAATATTCTGGGCTAACTCCAGCCAAAAGCTTTATAATATTTAGTCACAGAAACTCAAAAGGAACAACAACCTAATGAAGACTCAAATATGACATTAAGCATGAGCACCCTCTGGCATACTTAATACAAAGTATGGGCCTGTGAATTACACACAGCTCCTAATGTGCTTTTTACATCATTTATTGTTGTTTCCACCACTTTATGATACAGAGTACTGTCCTCTAAATTGCACTTACATGTTCTCAAAGCTATTCTGAAATTACAGTAAAAATGCTTTAATATTAATCTTCTGAAATTTTATTTTCTTAAAGTATTTTTTGCTCAGTTAATTAGTTTAACCAATGGAGCTAATTATCACTTGGTTTTCATTATAATCTTGTTAATTATTGTTCTGCAGTTTTCCTTTCAGGCACCTGGCTTGTGCTGGTTCCATTATTCATTTTCCAAGACCCCTAGATAAAATTTCTAAAATAAATTCACCAATGATTTACATCTGAAAATCTCTATGTTCTCTTTGACGAATGATAGTTCTCTTATTCCTAAACCGCAAAGAAACCACCTAAGATCTTTCCTGGCTGCTATGCTCTCTCTGTTACTCCATGCTTCTCTAAACGTTGGTGTCATAAACTTACCATAATAGGGTAAGTTTATTCTGCATGCTATTTAGTGAAAAAAAACAGGCATAGGATTTTCATGTTAAGATGGAAAAATATAGAACATTTCCATTTCATAAATGTGAAAAATGTGTAGCATAGAGAGATAAAATTTTAAGGTTTGGTGTTGTAGTCCAGATAAGTCAGCAAGTTTTGGTTGTTGTGACTTACAGGGCAATCTAGGTATGGGCTTGCCTCTTACCTTGACACTTTATCTGGGAGTATTCAGGCAATGGAAGACTGAATTCCAATGATTTTTGTCACATGAGAATTATTTCTACCTAAAAACTTGTTCACTGATTTTGAATTTAGTTTTTTTTTTTTTTAGAAGTGAGTTTTGGGAAATTTTCCTAGAGTTGGTTTCAGGACAGACATAGGGTAGACTGGAGTAGGAGCGTCTGGTTGGCTGAAGGGGCAATCCCAGCTGGGTAGGACAATTGTATTTCATGTGAATACAAATCCTGTGTGAAGATTTTTTTATCTGGTTGACCCTTTTGCGAGAGAGGGGAGGCTGGAAAAAGTGTTTTCCTCTAGGCTGGAGAAACCAGCTCTCTGCAACATTGAGCTGTTCAAATCTTCCTTCTTCAGTAAGGTATATTCCAATTATAGTTTGTCTTTACTTCTTCGATGAACAGCAGAGCACTCCAACACAAGTTTCTGCCATGAAGACTCACCATATAATTTGCTAGTCTCAGTGCAAAATGAAAGTGCGGGGTTCTTTGTCTAAAATTATTACTATTTCAAGATGGCAATAGCAAAGCATTACACCAAACATGAATCCTTCTTAGCTTGAGGCCCTGTGTAGCTGCACAGGTTGCACACTCATGAAGCTGGTCCCATCTGTAATGATGGAACCAGTTTATATGCACTGTGGAATATGGCAGCCATAGCCACATATGGCTTTTGTACACTAATATAATATGACCAATGCAATTGTGGAACTAAATTTTATTTAATTTTAGTTTAAATAGCCACATGTGGCTCATGGTTACCATATTCCACAGTGCAGCATCTAATAAATTATTTTTGGCAAATTACTTAATCTCATTGTTATTTAGATTTTGTCATCTACAAAACAGATGTAATAATAATACCTAACTCCCAGGGTTATTTTGAAAATTAAATGAATCAATTTATCTAAAGCTCTTACATAATAAGTGCTCCATAAATGTTAGCTCTCATTATTATTCCAGCTCTGGCTTTCATTGTTCCTATGACCTTGAACAACCTTTCTAAGACTCAGGGATGTTAAGACTTCAGATCTAGGTAGGAAAATGCTACTAAGGGAAAAGTTAGTGTGAAGCACAGCTAATAAATTTACTTGAGAGTACTTTAGAAATTACATTAAAAACATTTTATTTAAAATTATAGTCTAAAGTATTGCTACTGAAAATTAAAATAGCTAGACATTATTGGCAGCCAGACTTGCCATTGATCAGTATGGGCATTCTCATCAGAACCTGTTTTCCCAGAAAATGGACACATTTTGTGATCCAAGTTATTACACAGAACGATGTTATCTTTAGTGATAGAAGGAACTATACAAACACATGTATTTAAGGAGTGAACAGTGTCTATTTCTCTAGCTAGAAGAAAAGAGCTACAAGTCATTGATTTAACCCTGGGAAAAAAAATCAGATGTCAAGATTCAGAGATGATTGTGTAATCAGTAATTTGGAGAGGCTGTAGCCTTTTGTTTGGCTTTCAAAGCTCAGATCTCAAGGCTAAAAATTCAGCTTTTATTTTCTCTTTATGTCAGTTGGTTCATTTTCTCTAGAGGTTCAATTTGTTGCCAGAGAGAATCATCACTAATTTGAATAATTATATACTAAACTGTAGGGTAGAACTAAAATTGGGGTTGATTGAGAGGGTTGAAAACAGAGCAAACTCCGTCCTGCTATAGAATTACAGATTCCTATGTAGCAAAACATGGCAGTACAAGCAAGAATTTCCAATGAATTAAATTAGTTTAGTAGGAAATAAGCAAAAAACCCCAACGACAACTCAACTTAGTCAAAATAAGAGCAGCAAATGAAAACTATACTAAGATATCATTTTTAAAACCTTTCAGATTGATAAAATTCTAAAAGTTTGACAACACACTTGGTTAGCAAAGTTATGGGAAACAAGCCCTCTCATACATGTCGATGGGAATATAAACTGGCATACACAGCTGAAGAAAAATTCAGCAAAATATATGAAAATTACAAATTAAAAGTGCATGTGACATTCAACCCACCAATTCCACTTCCAGGATTTTATCCTATAAAAATACCCATACTCATATGAAATGATATGCACAAAGCTATTTTTTAAACTGAAATACAATTCTCAGACCATAAAATTCACCATTTTATTATTTTTTATTTATTTATTTTTTCTCTGTTTTTTAATCTCCCCTCCACCCCTACTTCCGACCTATGAATGTCGCCATTTCCCCTTAAGAACTGGATCTCTGAAGGAGGGTTGTCTTCTCCTACACACTTGGGGTGTGCATCTGGAGCCTGGCGCCACCCAAGGCCTAGCGCCTCCGTGCACTTGGGGGGCTTAGCACCCTGGGGGCCTGGCACACCCAGGGTATGGTCTGTGGCTCCACCTGGGGTGCAAACCCAGGACCCTCTGCATAAAGCAGACGTGCTAACCATTACATTATGGAACCACCCCAAATTCACTATTTTAAAGTGTACAATTCAGTAATTTCCAGCATAGTCACAAGTTTATGCAACCTCTAACACTATTTCCAGAACACTCTTATCACCCCTAATATAACCCTGTACCCATTAGCAGTCACTTCCCACTCCTCCCACCCCCAGCCCCAGCCCCTCATAACCACTAAACTTTTTCTGTCTCTATGGATTTACCTATTATGGATATTTCATATAAATGGAATCATATAATAGGTGATCTTTTATGTCTGGCGTCTTTCATTTAGTATAATGCTTTTACGATTCATCCATGTTGTAGTATCTATCAGCGCTTCATTATTTTTATGACTGAATAATATTCCTTTGTTTGGATATACCACATTTTATTTATCCATTCATTAGCTGATGGACATTTGGGTTGATTCTGCTTTTGGATTATTATGAATAATGATGCTGTGAAGATTTGTGTACAAGTTTTCACATGAACATGTTTTTAATTTTATTGGTTATCTGCCTCACAGTGGAATTGCTGGGAAATATGGTAACTCTTTGTATAACTGAAAGATTATTTCTTGCAGCATTATTTGTAAGAAGAAAAACACATTGGAACAACCAATATGTCCATCAATAGAGGACTGGTTAAATTATACCAAATCCACACAATAGAATACTGTGCAGCATTAAAAACAAGAGAAAAATCACTATGCACTGATAAGAAAAGATATTTAAGGCATGTTAACTTAAAAAAACAAGGTGTAGAAGAGTTTGTTTCTTATCTTAGCTTGTGCATGAGATAAACTTAAAGGAACCATGAAAGGATACACAAAAAAAAACCTGAGAGAATTAAGTAACAAAAGGGCAAGGACTTAGTATATTACTTCTAATATATATCTTTTAATATTGTTTTGATTTTTAAACGAGATGAATTCATTATCTATTCAAAATAAAACTAAAAAAGTTTTTGTAGAACATGCAGTAATGAGAGTTAGCATTTGTTTGGGCAGCTCCAAGGCATGACTGAATTGGGAGTACCTCATAGTATCCCACATCAAGAGGGTATATTTGAAGGAAGCAACTAAGTAATATTTTAGTTATGAATATAGTTTATACATAATCAAATTCAAATTTATTTAACAAAGCCCAAGTCCATAACGAGAATATGTGGCACAAAAGGATTAATAGCAGTTTCTAACAAAGTTTTGGAATACAGAACACCAACTTTAGAATGTTTGGTAGTGTTTGCTAAAAACAAAGACACTCCTACCCTCCCCCACCCCAACTAAGTCAGATTCCCTAGATCTTTGTCCCAGGATTTTGCATTTTAAAGTAGTCTTTAGGTTATTCTTCCACATGCAAAAAAATGTAAAAATCTTTGACCTAATACAGTACATAGAGAAATTTTTAAAAACTAATAGTTAATACCTACTATAGTTGATATTAGTTACATTTCCTCTGAGTTTAACCCATGAAATAACTCCACAGGACTATTATCCTTTTAAAATATGTGAGTTGAGCCTGACATTAAGAGGAACTACATTGGGACAACTTCAGGCTGCATAGAAGAGATGGAAAAACTCAGTTTGTGAAGTCAAATCAACTCTAATGATTAATAAGAAAACACATTTTGTAAAAAAAAAAAAATTACAAAAATCTCCATTATGTTATTCTAAGTTTATACATTTGAAATTTTTCATAATAAAGAGTTAAAAGAATAAAATTATATACATCTGTTAACTTATTTGAAATTCACCATAAAGAAAATGGTTAGAAAAGGCTT
This sequence comes from Macroglossus sobrinus, assembly GCA_004027375.1. Lineage (NCBI taxonomy): Eukaryota > Metazoa > Chordata > Mammalia > Chiroptera > Pteropodidae > Macroglossus > Macroglossus sobrinus. Next base: position 684,904 of record PVKZ01000401.1, read on the forward strand.
TATAGACAAGTTGGGATTTAAGTGACTTTTTAAAGGTAGGAGATTAGGGATGTGGCACAAGAGCGCAGAGGAGGCAGGAGGAATCAAATTCAATTCGGTAAAAAGATACAGAGCATAATATATTATGTCTAACAGTTAAGAGTAAATTCATCTGGCTTCGAGGACATGGAAGTTTATTTTCAATCATGTAAAAGCAGTCTGAGACCAGAACTGGCATGGCATCTCAATGATGTACCTAGAGAACATTAGGATATCCATCTCTAGCCTTAGCACCCATCCTCAAGGTCATCTGGTGGGTCAAGATGGTTGCTAAAACTAAAGCTCCAGGCATCACACCTATATTTCACAATACAAGGATGGGGTATGGAGGGAGAAGTTCCAGAAAACACTATTTACATATTACATATTTTATGTATTTTTCTAGTCACTTGCTCATTCTTAGCTGCAAGCGAGGGTAGAAAGCGCCCTCGGCTGAGTAATGTGCTAAGCTAAAATTAAGTGTCCTGTTACAGTAAGAAAGAGGGAGAAAATATATATTTGGTAGATTAAAACAGTCCCTGCCATATCATGCTTTATAGGGAGTGGAGCATAGTAGGTAAGAGTGCTGGATGGGATAACAGAGGGTAAACTCTGAACCCAGGACTCACAAGTTATTTCTTAGGTGACCTTGGAAAAGCAGTTACTAAAACTCTTTAAGCATCAGATTTCTCATCTTAAACAAAAGACAGTTTGTTAAAAACAGAAAATAATGTATATAAAGCATCTGGAACGAAAGAGGTACTCAAAGAGTCACTGTTATTTTATCTGTGATTTGTTAGAGATTTAGTGATTTAAAAAAGGTTTTCTCAGTCTTTAACAAGTTAGCAAGATGTATGGAAGAAAAATATACTACTGATAAAAGCTGATGAGATTATAAACTCATTATTTTCCAATTTCATTAATATACGAATGATATAATGGTCAGCAATATTATCCTCAAATATGATGTAAAATAAACTTTATTGCTGTATTTACTTTTTCTACAACACCTTTGATATATAGTCTACCAAGTTTAACAGGTGTTAAATCAAACCCCATTCCCTCTCAATTCACCTGCCCAAATAAAGTAGAAATAGACATATTCCCTGTGGGTTTAAGAGTGAGATTTTCAAGATTTAGTCTTTTGAGAAACCTTACAACAAATATGAGGAATCACAACATTCTAGATTAAAATAAACATGGAAAAAGAGGTATTTCTAATTTATTTATTTATTTGATGGAAGTAAGGGCAAATAGTAGAGTTGTCAATAATGTGAATTCAACTTTTTCTATTAGGAAGTTTAAAAATGAAGAGAAACTGAGATGTTTGAGAAATTCGGGTTGTAGTGGGTTTTATACTTGTCTCAATTCGATGAGTTTACTAGTCAAACTATTTGCCTTTCTCGTGATATTTTCATCTCTATTGCTCTTCTTTATATAAATTTGCTTCATATGAATTCATTTATGAAAACGAAAGAGGACAGAATAAAAAGTGAATGTTAAAGCAATGACAAAATTTTTGTATTTTCATTGGATTTACTTATCATGAACCAGGTTTAATTTTCTCTTTTGGGATTGTGAAGACTATCATGGTTATCTTTATTAAGATAAGAATTAATGTTAGGTTCCCCACACTAGAGTAGACTCAAACATTATATAGTCTAACTGTCTTTCTAATGCTTGACTAGAAAGTTCTGTATCTATCTTATCTTTTCCACTCTCAAACTTCTACTCACTTGTTCTAATTCTCTCTACTGTAGCCATGTAGGAAAAGCTTAATCCTTTTTCTACCTGGAGACCTTTAAAAGTAGTATTTAAAGACATACAATTATTACATGACCCAGTGTCATTTCTCCTCCAGACTAAATATACCTAGTTCCTCTAACTGTTCTCCTAAGCTCTGCTTTTGAGCCCTTTACTTTCCAGGCAGCTCTTCTAAGGGAACTCTGGTTTGTGTATACAGACTTGCCAGAGCCCTCTTCTCATATTTATAGGACCTCTTAGTAATGGACTGCAAAGATAAAAGAGGACTGAAGACTAAACCCTGAGATACTTGAACTTTCAGATGTTGGGGTTATGAGGAGGAAATAGCAAAGGAGACAAAGCTGGCAGGTTAATAAGTTAGGTGAAATACCAAGAGAGAATGGTGAGCCAAAAACCATGTGAAGAAAGTGTGTCAAAGAGAAAAGAACGATGGGTTCTCAAAACTGATCAAAGGGCTTACAGATGCAATAAAGGTGGCATGGTTCATTCAAAAAAGGGTGAACAAAAAGGAAAGGGTCACACAGTCTCTGAAGTAGTCTTGACCATTTAGTTAGGCAGTGCCGAGATCCAGTGTAACCAAAGCAGTTAAGAAGGAAGGTGGCAGGTTCCAGGTGAGCATATCACCTTGTCTTGCAGTGATATAAATAAATGAAGACCAGAATGGGGCCTTTTTTGCCCAAATCTAAGAGAAGGAACCATATCTTATTCATGCTTGTAGTGTTATTGTAAAGATTAACTGGATTTATTCAAGTAAAAAACTTGGAATAGCGTTTGGCACAGGGTAATCAGTAAGTATTTATCTGATGCTATTATTATTTATAGTCACAGTGTCCACCACAATAACAGCTATATAGAAGAAAATCACTGCATTTGAAATGTTTTTTAAAATGAATATAGATTTATTATTTCCTCTGATATTTTAGGTGCTCATTTAAGAAGATTCAAATTTAAGATTTTAACTGGGAAAAGGGTTACAGTATAGTTAAAACCACTGTCGTGCTGTGAGTGTGTGTGCGTGTTTATTCTGATGACCAACATGTTGGGTCACTGATAGCTCTTCCAAAGAATCAAAATTTTTGATGGTCATTGACCTAAGAGGCTTAGCACATTTACTGAAATCTCACTAAATTGTAAACTGGGAATTTGGAATCTATGTTAACCATCTCAAGGGCAATTAATAGCAAGAGGGAAATGCAGCAAAAGCATCCTAGTTACAAAATAAGAAGACAGCCTCAGGTTCTACACTTCTATCTCGGTCTTGCCAAGAGAGCATTCTGAAATCCTTTTCTGCAAAATATTGCTTGTCAATCAGACTTGTTCACTGTCTTAGCAATACAAAAAGAATGGAAGGAAAGCCAAATATTGCAATTTGATTGTTTGTGATTTGATTGGTATCATGATTTAGTGAATTACCTTTTCTGAGGTTTCTTCTTTCTTGCTTTGTTTAAAGCCAATGACTAAATGTAGCAATAAAAATTTAAATTACCTTGGCTCTTGTCTGAAATGCTCAATATTCCACAAATGCTCTGTGCTTCACTCTAGTGCCAGGGAGAAGAGCTAAAATAGTCGGCAGAATTACTGATTCACTCTTCTCATTAGATTATATTGAAATGTTATGACTTACTGGGCTCAGAGAGTTATTCTGTTTTCGCCTCCAGCCATTTCAAGTAATTTTGCTACTATACAACAAAATACAAAATTATTTGGAGTAAGACTTTCTTTCTGAAAATAATTTTTAGATAGGAAATTAAGCCCTTCACTAAATAATGTTAAATTATCATCAAAATTACATTTTCATGAATAACTAATCAATATCAGCTGTTTAGCTATTTTAACATTGTTGAACTCTAATTGTCAGGCTTAATTGTATTCTCTTGAGTTCAGCAGAAAAAAATAAAACCAGGTCATACATTTTTCACTGTAAAATATTGTCTTGATAGACAAAAAATTGACTGAATAAAAATACTCCAGAAAATGTTTTTAATAAACATATTCCAAATGTTATTGTGTGAGTACTTACTACTTCAATTTTTGTAGAATTCCTCTACTTTAATCTAGACAAAGCAAAAGTTTTCTCCAATATAGCCCCAATATAGCTTTCATGTTGGATATTCCAGAGATTTTTCTATATTTATTTTTAATTGAATGCATGATTAACATAAAGGCACCAGTTTTTGGTTAAATTATTTATTTGTTCCCTCTGTCTAAAGGGTAAAAACATTGCACTATTCTTACTGACTTGCCTAGAGCTTCAAACATATGAAGGTACACTCATATCCACTTCAGTGTAGTAAAAATGCTATGATTCATTGTAGAAATGACAAAAACATTCTACTTTTGTAGCACATTATTTCAACTCATTGGCAATGTCTTAAAATGCTTTTTTTTTTTTTTTAACCATTCTTAAAGTGATTGAAATTACTCATTCACTCTTAGGACTCTTGTCCATTTTTCCTGTCTTTGCTCCCATGGTACCATCTAAATTATGTTTTATTTTATCAACATTTGTGTTCTTTGCTGTGTTATATATCTGTTTTTTTAACAGCTGAACTTTATGAAGGGAGGGCACTCAATGGGAAATGAGCCGTGGGGTGTTGGGATTCTCAGAGGGACTGTAGTGGTTGAGGAGTGAGGGGAGCTAGGGAAATAGACACAAACTAAAGTGAAGAGAATTATCCAGCACAGAAGCTTCAAAGTCTGTGTCTTAATGGTAACAGCTAGGGTTATCACTGGCAACAGCCTAGTATGATAATTTATTCTTGCCATACTCCCTTGTGGTGCAGAATGTCTCGCTATCTCGAGTGGGTAGATGTGCTACTGGGGGACACCCCCCAATTTTTTGAACACCTACAGGGGACAGGGGCTGTTGAGATACCTTCGCATTTCATATCTTATTTGGCCATCTCTATAATCCTCTAAAATTCATACGATTATCTTTATTTTGCTATTGGAGATATTGAAGGTGAGAGTAGTTAAGTAACTCATCTAGTCCCACTGATTATGCAGTAAACAGAGCTAACTGCTCTAGTAGCAACATTAGTAGGGGAGAAAGAAGGGACCAAATAGGTCAACATGGATTTTGGTCTTGTCCTGTTGAATGTTGACACTACAGTCTCATCTTAGGACACTATGGACGTAAGACAGTCATATGAGAGAATCTGGAATGAAATAGTTTTCAGAGGTGACTGTCTTGTATTCATCCAGACTCTTACTTTAAACCTCTTGTGCTGGAGTAGACATTTGTTCACCTTTATTTTACTCACACTGCCTTCCACAGTACTTTTATACCATGATTACTTAATAAATGTTTGTTAAATTTAATTTAAAATCTTCTTACAGGAGCAACAAGACAGGCATTTTATAATAATAGCATAATTATAATAGTATCCAACCTGGGATATTTATGCTTGTCATAGTAATTGAGGACCCAATTAGAAAATTAAAAACTGAGTAAACAAAAACTATTAATACTGTTGACCTTTATAGCAAAATGTACTTGCTAAAATAAGAATAAAAGGTGAAAGATAAGAAACTATAAAATTTAAGATAAAAAATTTATAATATTTTAACATTTGAAATTATAATTAGGAGAGAAACTCAAATATGAGCAATTAATATCTCATGTTTTCTGTGAAAACAACTACCTCTGCTGCCTGCAACTGGAATTACCACTTATATCTGACAGGAGCTTCTTTTACTAATTGGGTCAGATTATAATTTCAGTGCAATTTTATTCTAATGAATGTGGGCCATTTCTATTAACCTTAACAGTCAAGAAACATGAAACAACAGGAGAATATATCATTCGGGACTTCAAAGTAACTGTATATGCTAATGCGAGAGGAATGACTGCTTGAGGACAATTTTATCATATCGATTGCAATTACGAAGGGAAAATAAAATCTTCTCAAGTATTCTTCACTCTCTCTGAGTTAATTAAATTTTATAACCTTTGCTAAACTCTTCAAACAATAGGATCTTACTCAGGCAATATCAAATAATTATAAAAAACTTCATTATCTTTCAAAAATTCCACTGGGTTGATAGATTTAGCAGTTTTCTTTATTTTAATTTCAAGAAACACCAATAGCATTTCCTGAGTCTGTAGGGCACTGTACTAGGTAGAAAGACATCAAGAAGTTTAAGATTCAGCCCTTGAGAAATTTATAATCTAAGTGGAGACATTTAGACTGGTTGAAGTTGTTCCAAAATAATTTATTTAATCCTGTGATTTATTAGAATCATTCAGTTGGGACACATATGGGAGTAATATTGGACTCCCATCATAAAGTTATCTTAAAATAAGTTCTACCTCCTCTTTGCTAAGAGATATAATCGTGTTTTGAAAGATAATGTAGGTGTCATTAGTTATCTTTCTTAGAGCAAATAAAATCTGTTGACCCCTAGAGGATAAAACACTAAATCTATGAGCATTTTATTGGAGTGACTTAGGAAATCAATCTCTGCAACTAATTGGCAGTGTGACTGTCATTTGGAGCACATTGTTGATCCAGCTTCTGTGCTAAAGGACAGGCTTTCAATGTCTGACTTGAGAGAAATCCCGTATCACTGAACAGAATGGCACATTTGCATCAGTAGACCATAGAGTCTTGTCTTCCTCCCTTCATAACCAACCTGGCCAACAAATCATGCTGAAATTGTAATGAATTCTATGCCTCTAATGTATCTCTAAATCAGTTTTACATGTGAAAACTTATTTAACATTTCTGTGATTTAGACATCATGTATAAAAAAAGATGAAATTTTCTAATACAGTTTAACAATAGCACTCATCACATGTTGGTTATAAAGAAAGTATTTTACATCATGAGATATTTTACATTCATTTTCAATGTTTAAATTTGGGAAAGGTTAGGAGAGGGAATTTTCTCCTTCCAAATTGGACATGAAAACAAGTAATGAGGATAATTAGGCAAGTGCATTTCTTGGAAAAATGCTGTCTCTTCCAGATTTATTTTGTTTGCATGGTAATCAGGTCTTACGTGATTATCAAATTTCCTTCATAATCACATTTAATTGAAAGTTAACAATCCATTTCCTTTATCAATGGTATTAGTGGATGACTCTTACAACATAATGTATAGTCACACAGTTCAGCAGTTTATAGGGGTGAAGCAGGTCATTTGAGGTTTTCCGATCTATACTGCTGTCTATTCTGTATTAGGTACATTTAAGAAATTGGTTAGAACTTTAGGGGTTTCTTTTTTGTTTTCACAATAAAATATCAAACTTCTAAAAAGTTGAAAACAAAAACAAAGAATACATGTATATGCTTTATCTAGGTTCACCAAATGTTAACTTTTTGTAACATTTTTTCTCTTTTGATATGTATCTATATTTACATGTATAGATATAGATCTTGACATATATATATACACACACACATATATATATATACACACACACATATATATCTGTGTATATATATGTATATATTTATACACACACACACACACACACACACACACACACACACACACTTTTAAGGAGACTTTTTTTCATGATCCACTTGAAAGTAAGTTGCAGATATCATGACACTTTACCCATAAATGTTTCAGCATGCATCTCCTAAAAATAAGGACTTTATCTTACATAACATTATGACACCTAAAAAAGTAAGAGTAATTCAATAACATCATCTAATATACAGTATTATATATCTCCCAAAGTGTCTGAAAGATATTTTTATTTATTCTTTTAAATCCAGGATCCAGTCAAGTTTCACATATTGCATTTGGTTTTTATGTCTCTTGAATCTCTTTTATTCTAAAGTAATTTTCCTGCCTTTTAAAACTCATGATAGAAATATTAGAGTCTGGGCTTATGTGTGCTTTCTTAATAAAAATATAAAAATTTGAAAAAAAAGATCACTGATAAATGAACTGTGTTACTTTTTTCTGTTGCCAATGTTTGAGAAAAAGCCTAATTTTTTGTCCTAAATTCTTTAGATAGACATGACTAATTTTATACCAAAAATGTTAATTACAAGGAGAAATCCTAAAATTTTTTTTAAAAAAGGAGAAATCCTGTAATGTATCCATAATAGCAAGGAAAGCCAGGATTTAAAACTAGCCTTGAACACATAGAACATTAAAACTTGATTACATTTTCCCTGAGTCTGCTTAACTATCCAAGATAATGTTATAGAAGTTTTGAGCTAAAAGAACCTCACAGGCAAATTAATTAGCTTAATTTTTTGTATTACCAGTGAGAAAACTGTCTCAAAGAGTCTGTGATTTGCTAAAGTAACACTGCTAGTTAATTGTAGAGATGAGACTAGAAATAAGATGTCTTCATTTTCAGTATCCTTGTGTCCCTGATTCTTTCATCATTTTTGTGTTCACCATCCATTCTTTTTATTTTCTTTCTTTTCCATTTCCTCCTTTCCTTCTTAATTTTCTCTTTCCTTCTCCTGCCCAAATAACAACAGATTTTTTTTTTAAAGGAAATCTGTCATATTTCTGCCAGGGTTTCTCAACAGTAGCATTTTAAGTTAAGTAATTCTTGGTTGGGGTAGCTATGCATTATAGGATATTTAGCAGCATCACTGGATTTTGGGTAGCACTCTTTCATTTGTGACAATCAAAAATGTCTTTAGACCTTACCAAATATGCCCTGGGAGGAGAGTGGGTGGGAAACTGTTCCTGCTTGAGAACCTCTGTCAAATGCCTCCTATTTTGGTAGTGGTTATTTTATTTATTAACTTTCTTTTTACCCCAGGTCAACATGAATTCAAAATTTTATGTAGCAATCATAGCATAGATACAATTTTTAATCTATTTTTGCTTAATATTTCGTAATAGGTATTTTCACTGTTGCTTTATGACATGGACATTTGTTCTTTTTGCCTACCTAGTATTTATTTTCCCTCTTCCAGTAACAGCACCCCTTTGTCCATTGCAGAATGGTACCTTCTCCACTTCATCATTTGATTCTAAGGTATTTCTCTCAAAGATGTGGACAAATGACCCAGGCCTGAGCAGTCATAACAATGCATCTCCACAGCCACAAGGATTTGTTTCTTTATAGGCACATGGCCCAAGATGGGCCAATCAGAGCCCTTTCCTGAAATTTACTAGAAAAAAAAGCTCTCCTTCATGTGGGTTGCTAAACTGTGATGCTCTAAAGCTGATGAGCTCCTCAGCTACAAACCTCGGCTTGTCTTCAGTTTAACAGAATGAAGCCAACACAGACAGAAAGCAGAGCTGATAGATGGGAGAGAAAATGCTGAGAGTATCATTTGAGTCCCTATATCCATTCGTCTCTGAAGGCAACATGACCTTTGTTAATAAATCTCTTCCCTGCACATTTTTAAAAAATTTTTTGCTAAGTTGGTTTGACAGAAATTCTTACACTTGCAACAGAGTCCTGATTAATAGTATTCATGTTAATAATATATAGTGGCTCATATTTCCTTTAGTTGGAGTGCCATGATTTCCTTAACTGTTCTAACATTGAACTTTAAAGTGATTTGAAATATTTTTTTCCATTATGAATGCAGTGTTCTTTTTCAGTGACTTTTGAATGAGTTCTAGTAAATTTTTCGTTAGTTTCCTCAAACATGGGCCTTTGGTTTAAATTCTGAACTGCAAGATTTAAAATTGAGCAATCTACCACGTAATTTAAGCCCATTCTGTTTTACTTTATCTCCTTTTACTTTTTTACTTCCATTATAATCAGTCCATCTGTGATTATATCCACTGTTGGGCAGTATCTGCTCCAGCATTTTTGGACACATTTGAATGCATTAGTGTGCTATGTCAGTGGTTTAGAAAATTTTTTTATGGTATGACGAAGATTTATTTCTTACCATTATAGAACTTGCTTTTTGATTTCTTTTAACTCTATACAACTAAAAAAACACACAAATGTTTTGTGTATGTTGATACGGTACAATCTCTAAGATATAGTATTAAGTATGTGAAGAGGCGATATAGCAGAGTAATTAAAAGTGTGGATCCTGGAATCTAGTCTCAGTTCAAAGACCAGCTTTGCTATTTATTAACTGTGTAAATTCAGACAAATTCTCAAGCTCAGTTCCTCGGTTTTTTTACCTGTGAAATGAGGATTCTAATGGAAACTACTTCACAGGATTGTATGAAGATCAAATGAGGTAATACATGCAAAGTATTAGAAGTATCTGGCACATACTAAAGTAACAACTATAACGATGGGATGTGAGTGAGTGATTTTGGAATTATGTAATTCATAAAAAAATGAAAAAATTTTGAATATATTTTCATTAAATATTTCCACCATTACTGCCTTGTGTTGTAGAATTGTTCATATTCGTGTAGAGGGTTATCTCCTCTATTTTTACAATGTCTTTGTGAACAAGGCCTGGCTTTTCCTTAAGTGTGTACCCTACGTAATATACAGCATATGCCATGTACAAGGTGAGTTCCACAGGTATTTGTTTACTGTATTAATAAAATATTAAGATTCCTTTTAGTATATAAATATTCCAGAGTATTAACATTTTGAGAGCAGTTTTAGAAGATGTCTATAATTTCAACATTTAGGGGCAAGCCCAGAGGTTTTGTTATCATAGAAATTACTAAGTTTACTTCTACATGGAACAATATTCTTTTTAAATGAGGATGAGGACTAACAATGTTTTAAACTTTTGAGTCTCAAAAAGGTTAAAAACTTGCCTGACTTCATACATTTAGCTAGTGATGTAGTCAGGGTTCAAACCTGGGTCTCACTGATTGTTCTTTCTGCTGCTAAAGTGAGGTGGAAAGGAAGACTATGTTCACTAACTTCATAAGTGAACCTCAGAGAAGACATAAAGGAAGAGATTTCCAGTAAAATACTGTCCTTCAGCAGTGCTTCTCTCTATTGAGCACATTCTCTAGCTATTTAAACTTCTTTCAAAACCCAGGACCAAATACAAATATTCAGTGTATTAGAAATATGGGAAAAAGTATAACAATATGATCATTTTGTATAACTTAAGCCTTTGCCTCTGAGATTAAGGTCATCTAAAATTCTTAAATAAAATAAGAATTATAAGTGGCCTAAAATGTTCCCTTTGTGATATTTAGTAGTATATTCTTTCTTTAGTCATAAATCATCATTTCACATAAACATTAGTCATTGTCTAATGTAGGGTTAATCACACTGCATTTTTCCAATCAACTTCATTATAAAATATAATAATGAGGTCATAGCATTTTCAATGCATGAGTTTGTAGGCATGTACCATTTTAGAAAACCTGAAGTATGAAAATCCCCAAATGACTGGTCAAGTGGAGGATTGCATAAATTCAATTACAGAGAGATTCTTCACATTCCAAAATAATTAACCATTGGGGTTCTTTAAACAGAAAGGCACGACAACTCATTTTTATTTGGCAGAAGAAACTTCCTACTCTATCTGGGAAAATTGTTTTCTTTAATGCAATGCAAGTCTTCTAGAGGGATATGTATCAGAGAGTGAAACACAGCTAACTGAACAGATCAGCTGTGCCAATCAATTCTGCAACCAATAGGGGCGGGAATCAGGAGGAGATGCTATATCAGACGGGGTGCTCAGGAAGATCCCCTGAATGAGTTATATTTGAACTAACAGCTGAATAGAATAAAGCCTGAATAAAACTGAAGATCCAGTTTTGAAGATCCAGTAGAAAAATGTTGCTGGCAGAGAGCACTGCAAGTAAGGTCTCTTGGGTCAGAACAAGCTTGATGGATCAAGGAACAGAAAGGACAGATTAGACTGTCTGGAGGGTAGTAGACTAGGGGGAGTGGGTCACAATGAAGTCAAGAGATGTAAATGAGACCCGGATCAATTAGGACCATGATAAGTGCCTATAATTACTTTAACTTGGAGCTTCAAATATTTTAAGAGCTTAATAAATGGAAACTCATAATTGTTAGAGATATTATTGTTTTATTCATATTTCAAATTAAATTTTTTAAAATAGAATTATTCCTTATAATAAATTCAAATGAATACTTAGAAAACACTTGTGAAATCTGAAGCTCATGTCCTCACTAACACTGTAAAATTTATTCTATTAAAAATCATAAGAAGAGTCATTTTCTAATTGTAAAGGCTACTAAAACTACTTTTATAGAATTTGTTTTACAAATATTTGGTTATTGTTTCTAGCTTAGATTTATGCCGAGAGGCTTTTTCATCCCAATCCTCAACCATGAGACCCCTCAATCCCAAAAATATTTTCCTGAAATCCGTTCAATTTTTGTGGTTTATTTTTTAATTAATCTAGAAATTACTTATAGGTGTTATATGAATTAGAGATTGTGGTAGGCTTAATGATGACCTCCAATATATATCTAAATTCTAATTCCTGGAAACTCTGAATATTACCTTATATAGCAAAAGTGACTTTGCAGATATGATTAAATTATCCTGGATTATGTGGGTGTGCCCTAAATGTATTCACAAGTGTCCTTACAAGAGGGAGGCCAGGGAGATTTGACACAGACTGGTAGAAGGCAATGTAAACACAGAGCAGAGAGATTTAAAGATGTTATGCTGTCTCCTTGAAGGATGGAAAAAGGTGTCAAGAGCCAAGGAATACAAGGAATGGAGCTATGGAAGCTAGAAAAGGAGAGGAAGGGCTTCTCTCCTAGAGCCTCCAAAAAAGTGGCCTAGCCCATACCTTAGATTGTGTATTGTAATTTTGAACTTCTGGACTCTAGAACTGTAAGAGAATAAATTTATACTGTTTAAAGCCACTAAATTTGTGGTAATTTGTTACAGCAGTCACTGGAAACTAATACAGAGCTCTAACTTTATTTTTTTGCTGCAGTTAACTAATTTATTTGTCCTTGTACCATTTATTGCACAATACATTATTTTCTAACTGATCTGAAAGGTTAATTTTATCATAATGTCAATATAGTTGAGTCTGTTTCTACTCTTTTCTACACATATATTTACTTTGAGACAATACCAAACTTTTAAATTACAATAACTTTATAGTACTTTTTTTTCAAAATTTTTTTTGCTTTAAGCTGCATTTACTTTTTGAGCTGAACTTTAAATTCAATGTGTCTAGTGAAAAAAATGGAATTTTGACTGAAACTACATTAAATGTATACATTCACTTGAATATTCCTATCCAGTAACATAGACTATCTTTTCAGGTCTTCTCCTCACCCCCCACCCCATATTTAAACTGTAAAATTTCATAGTTTTTCTTCATTTTGGTCTAGAAGGTTCTTAAGGCTTATTTCTTAAGCATTATTTGTTGCTACTGTGGAATAGGCTCTTTTTAAAAATATATTTTATAGTTAGATATTATTGGTGTGTAGGAGTGCTATTGTTTTTTGAATATGGCCATTGTACTGAATCAATTTAAGGTCTAATAATTTTCTCTTAGATTTTCCAGCAAGACAATCATGTTATCTATGAATATTATAATCTTTCTCTCTTTTTACTACTTATTTTTCTTGTCCTAGTGTATTAGCTAGAATCTATAGAACAGTGTTAAATTGTAATGGTGTTAATAGCCACATTTGTCCTTTTTCTTACTTTAGTTGAAATGACTTTAGTGTTTCAGTATTAAATGTTTTACTTTGTGTATTTTGTGGAGGTATTTTAACGTTATATGTACCTCTTTCTATATGCATAAAAACAGTAAAACTCCTGTCTAGGATACTATCGCTTTAAATCAGAAGAACCGATGAAGTGTTAATTTCCAATATCTATTAATATATATTATGTAAGTATAAAATTCTTAATGTTATTTTTTATTATTTAAAAACCTACTGGGTAATTTGAATGTTTGCATTTTATATTTGTTTAGTATTTTATTCAGGCTGAGATATCAGTAATGCTAGTCTCACAAAGTGAAGTGGAAAGAAAGGTTTCATTAAAGTGGAGAGATATGAGTTAAAGGTTGCTTGAGGTGGATGTGACTGACAGTAAGGCAACGCTGGCTGGAAGATAGAACCAGTCTAAAAAGGAAAAGTGATCGTGATGTGTTCAGGAAAGTTGATCTCGTGTGTTAAATAGCGTTTCAGGAGAAATCTGAAAGCTATTGGTTTACAGAAGAGTTGGGCGCTCGGGGAACCTCTTTAAGGGATCAAAATGAGTACAATGACTACCTTTCCCAACGAAATTTTAAAAGCCGAGTCCAGTTTCCTACAGGTTCAGGGCCTTCCTTCATATAGTCTGGTTCCGAGTCTCTTAGCTACCTCAAATACCCGGAGAGGGAATTCCAGGCTGGCCCTGGAGTGGCCGGCCATGGGCTCAGGCCAGCTTGCACACTGGGCATGCGCAGGGGGTGGACCGCCAGGTCGGCTTAGGGAACCGTGACGAGTCCGGAAGCGCCTGCGCGGGTCCCTCGGCAGAAGAACTAGTTTTGTTCCTTGTCTTTAGGAATAAAGCGGTTCCGAGAGAGGCCCCAGCAGGACCACCCCGACATCCGCCAGCCCTACAGCAATGTCCAGCAACAGCTTCGCTTACAATGAGCAATCCGGGGGAGGGGAGGCGACAGAGCTGGGTCAGGAGGCGACCTCAACCATTTCCCCCTCCGGCGCCTTCGGCCTCTTTAGCAGCGATTTGAAGAAGTGAGGAGAAAGATTTGGGGTGCGGGGACGGGACTGAGGATCTGGGGACCCCGAATGAACGGGCTCCGGGTTCGGGCTCCCGGGCGAGGGGTGGGGTCGTCCTGAGATTGCCCCGGGGTGGCTGGTAACGTTACTCGTAGGTTGATGGGGTTGGGTCTTTTGGGAGCGGTGTGAGTTACTGGGGAGTTGGGGACAGTGCGTGTAGGGGTCTCTAGTAGTTTCCAAACTTTAGTGAAACAAGAACTATTTGGACAGCTTACGTCCCATACCCAACGATTCTGATTGAGTTGGTTTGGGGCACAGGTGTCTGAATTTTGAATGAACACTTCTAATTAATGTTTGCTGGATTACACATGAAGAAAATCTCAATTAGGGTGAAAGACTGGGAAGTTGAGAGGGGAAGTTGGAGTGTGAGTATTTCTTATGAGAAACTACACTGTGACCCTGGAGTGTAGGAGCAAGGAGGTGTCTAGGCAATTAATGTTCTTGTACGGTATCCTTTGCATTACACACAAACACACAAAACACACCACCGACCCAATCCCAAACTAAATGATAAGCATCTGAGTAAAGAATATTTAGAGTTACTATTTACCAGTTCTAAAATTTTACAAATTAATAATGTGAATTTAGAAAAAAACTCTAAACAATGTGCACTTAAGTTTTAAAAAAGAAAGAATATTTTAAGTACCACCAAAAAATGGAAAGAGAACACCCCCAAATTGTATTTTTGGAGGGTAGGTTAAATTTACAGAATCCTGGTAACTATATTTAATTGTGATAATTTTTAAATTTTTCTTATTTTTAATCTCAGTACTAAACACTGTGGTCATATACATAATAGGCTGTCACTAGATTCATGCTAAATTAAGATTAAGTACTTGTGCTTGCGGCTTTGCAGGTGACAGATGGGTATAATTTTAATTTACATTTTACTAACAAGATCGGGTAGTCTGGAAAGTGCTAGTAGTTGAAATTGGGATTAAATTTTGACTGTGTTAAACTGAAATTTTATATACAGATGCAGAATTCAGTTTTTCTCCTTATTCTCAGGTTAGAAAAGTTTCAAAGTAAGATAACTAATTTCATTTTTCATCCTGTGCATTTAGATGTTGGATTGTTTTAACAAGGGGCATGTTGCACTCTGCAGTTCTGTAAACAAAATGTTTCAACTGTTGTATTAGCCTGTAAGCCTGAATCAGTCTGTTTTGCATGTAATTTGCTTACAATTTTATGGTTTGTGAACATCTCAGATGTTTTCTCTTAGAGCCTCTGATTTCCTGTTTTCTCAAATTTGGGTCTGATTTGGAAAAATAAAAAGTATGCTTTTGACTATCAACAGTGCTGTTGAGGTAGGTGACTG
This sequence comes from Macroglossus sobrinus, assembly GCA_004027375.1. Classification (NCBI taxonomy): domain Eukaryota; kingdom Metazoa; phylum Chordata; class Mammalia; order Chiroptera; family Pteropodidae; genus Macroglossus; species Macroglossus sobrinus. The sequence goes on from PVKZ01000401.1 coordinate 700,613, forward strand.
AGCATTTCAGATTTAAAATAAAGAAAGCTGACATTTCTTGAGTGCTTGTGCATTTGTGCACAGTACTTTATATTTATTATTTCATTCAGCCCTATGGCTTGTTACCAGATACTGTACTTCTCTGCTCCAACTTTGCAGGTTAGGAAGTTGGAGCACATGTAGTTAACTTGCTCATGATCACAAAGCTATAACACTGTACTCACTGCATTTGAAACCACACTCTTATCTTAGGGCCCATTCTCTTAAAAAAAAAAAACACTTAGATGTGCTGCTTCCTACGTGATGAAATATGGTGCTTTTATTAGAGAATGCATGCAACTCATTACAAGTTTAAAACTGAATAGTAGCTGTAAACAGTGTATGACCTTGAAGCTTCTAAGAATTAGAAACATTTTGGCTATTAAACTACAACCTAATGGGGCTGTACAGAAACAAGGAGACTGTATTGGAAGCGGTCATTTAACTTTTCTTGATGTATTCTCTTATAAAATGGTGATATTACTTGCCTTAAAAAAAAATGACAAAAATTATGTAAAATACTTAAAGCTTACTTCACTCCTGTGTTCTAATTTTTGATGGCTTTGAAATGATTTCAAGTTTACAAAAAAGTTGCAAGTATAATACAGACAACTACCCTTTATACACTCATCAATTTCGAAAAAATTTGCTACATTGCTTTCTCTCTCTCTCTCCTTTCTCCCTCCACATACACACAGACACACACAATCATATTACTGTTTTCTGAACCATTGGAAAACATCATGTTCCTTTACTCTTAATACCTTAGTGTGTATTTTTTAAAAACAAAGATATTCTTTTACACAACCACAGTACTGTTATATTCAGGAAATTTAACATCAGTACAATCTACAGTCTGTAGTTCAGTGTCATCATTTGCTCCAATAAATACATTTTTATTTTAACATTTTTTTCCTCTAGTACAGGATTCAGTCCAGGATCATGTATTTCATTTAGTTGCCTAATCTCTTTAATTTGGAATAGTTCCTCAGCCTTTGTCTTTCACTACCTTGACATGTTTGAAGAATGCAGGCTGATTATTCTATAGCAGGTTAATTAATTTAGGTTTAGTGGTGTTTCCTCATGTTTAGATTCGTGTTATATATCCTTGGCAGAGTACTACCATAGGTGATGTGGCCTTCTTAGACTATTATATCGAAAGGCATAGGGTGCCTATCTTCATGACACTGTCCAGTTGTTCATTATTATTTTTCCAGTAATCTATCTATGTGGGGACACTTTGAGATCATGCAGACGTCTTGCTCCTCATTCACCACCCCTTATATTTAGTAACCATTGATGAATTTCCCAAACCATTCTTTGCCATGATGGCTGCAAAATGGTGATGTACCAACTCTGACTCCTTCCACTATTCTGCTTTTTGGCCTTTTGTCCTAGAGCTTTACGTCCTTTGATTCTTTACAGACTATCTCAAGAATGCCTAATTGCTTCCTAGACACAAGATTATTGATTTTTGTTTTCTGAGTTTAATCTTATTGATTCTATTTATCCCTACCCCCTTTTAAACAAAACCAGAATTAGGGAGTTTTAGATGGTTTTATGAAAGATCCTATACATCAGTTATTGGTTAATCAAACCTGTGTATTAGATTATTGGCTTCAAGATTTTCAGTTTCTTCATTTAAAATGTAAGGAATTAATTTTTTTTTTTGTATTTCCTTTGAGACTTGTAAACTTTGCTGCTTTTAGTTTTTTTTTCCTGAATTATTTTCATTTGTCTTAAGCTCTTTTTTTTAATCTTGACCAATTGGCTTTGTGTATAATTGCAAATAATTTTAATAATTTTATTTCTGGATTGAACATATTTAATTAGGAATTAATTTCTAGAAAGATATAAGACTAATTAAATTTTTTTTTTTTAACAATAGTAAAACTGCTAAATTTTCTAATCTCTTTTGAGGGCATCTCAGTGTATCAGAAAAAGCACTAGACTTCGAATGAGAAGATTTGGATTTAAGTTAATGATTTCCACTTGTAATAATGTTTCCTTATTCAAGTTGTTTGATCTCTTCAAACTTCAGTGTCCTCATATCTAGAGAGGGTATGAGAATTGCCTATTTTATTAGGTTCTCATAAGATGGCGTAGTTGACAGTAATTGTTAAACTATAATATTAACTAACACTATTTGGAAAAGCCAGTGAAAGTTTCATTGAGGTGGTGACATTTTAGGTCTTAAAGCCTGAGAGTGTTTTCGTCAGGTGGAGTAAAGGGGGAGTTTTTCAGACAAAATTTGTAGAAACCAGAAGAGCTTGGAAACGCATGTTCAGCTGAGATATAGATAAGAGCATCAACATTTGGAATCGTAGGCAGTAATTAAAGCATAGGAATGGATGAAATCATCCAGGGAGAACTTTTATTCCTAGAAGAGAAGGCAGTTCAGACAGGTCTGTGGGGAACATTAATATTTTAGGTGTGAGTGGAAGAGGAATTAGAGATCTCTGCTCTGAGGGGTGGGAAACGAGGGGAAAGTTAAAAAAAAAGGTAGTTAAGAGGAAAGTAAAACTGTCAACTATGTTAGGAGTTGCATGTTGAGAGCAAACAGAATAAAGGCTGAAAAGAGGCCATTGATTTAACAATTAAAAAGGTTATATTAGCAACCAGTAATGCAGCAATGCAGTAGCACCTGGAACCTGTTGAGGTGTAGCATTTTTAGTCCCTGATGAAGTTGAAGTGAACTTTTCATTTGTTTACATTTACAGAGCTGATTTAAACCCAAAGAACTGCATGCTTTCTGGTAGTCTTACTACATCATGTAGTTATGATATAGTTTATACTACATCAATACCTTTGCATTACATTGATAAGCCTAGCTTATATTTTTTTAACTTAAAGTTTATTGTCAACTTTACAGCATCAACCATGAAAATTATATGACACATAAACCCTTTAACGTTTAATGTTAGTGTTTCTCAGTGGAGTCCACTAGGAAGATTGCATGGGTCTTGTTTGTATGCAATTACAGTAAATCTAACTATAGATCTACCACCTTTTCTCTCTTTCAATAAGGATATAGAAGTACAATAAGAATAAGAGTGAACCTTTTATAGGGATGTTCTTGGAGTTTACTCTATTAGAAATAAAGGTAAATCAGTCCCAGGTGTCAGTACTTTATTAATAGTAACACATTTTGGTTATGCCTCAGAGTCATTGTGTCTCATTTAATATCTGCTTCTAGACATTTTTTTTGTGATTGCTTCCATTTTTTATTTATAGTAATTAATTTTAATTATGGTCTATACCATATTTTATAATTTTTTAATTTAATACTTTTATAGTTCCAGTTGTTCAAAGCTTGCTGTATTTTCTTTTTATTTGTCCTGACATTTCTCATTGATACCTTTATCTCATTCAGTCATTCCGTATTCTCAGATTAGGTAGCGACTCAATGAATATTTGTTGAATATTGTGTAGAGGAATCTCACTTTTACACACTCACCTGATATTAGAGGATGTAATTTATGTGAAATTGGCTAGCAAAGTATTTGGCTCATAATTTTGTGTAATAAATATTTTTAGGTCCATTACTCAATTGAATGATTCAGATTCTGTTAACATTTACTGTCTCTTTAGCCAGTGTAGTTAAAAACTAAAGCATGACTAATTCAGGGGGCCTTATACAGAAGGAAAACCTGCTCTAGTATACCTATTGTATTTTATTGCTGTATTGTTGCATCACCCTGAACTTAAATTGTATATTGGTCTAGAACAGCTATTTTCTTCATTGCTTGAGTCTTTGCTGTGGTTAGGGTTAATTGACCTGGAATTGTTACCTGTTGAGTGAACTTTTCAATAAGGATTTTTTAAGTCTCTCCACTCTTTAAAGGCATCTTTATGTGCAAATTTGGGATTATCCATAGTATAATTTATTCTTCTGGTTTTTTTTTTTCAGCACAAAAATACAAAATAATTATAAGATCTTTACCTTGCCTTTAAGAAACTTGAATTTTAGATTGTGAGAATATGGCTTATGAAGACAGTAATATAAGTATATAATTAATGTTAAGTTGTGAAATAATTCTCAACTTTTCAGTGTGATAGACCTACCAAAGGTATTTATTATAAGTCTTTTTTATATAAAGAATGATTTACTTAAGAAAATGGAAATGCTGGAATTTTGAAATGTCAAACGCAGTTTAGTTTGAGATGCTGAAATGTTGGCACCATATTATGAAGAGGTGAATTCTTTTCTGTTGAGCACAGGAGTCTATCTAGGGTTACAGGTATGAAAATACACTCCTCTTATGATTTCTGTAGCATACATTCTGCTGTCTTCAAGTTCTGAAGATTTAAATCCCTTGAGTTCTAATAACTCCAGTTCGGATAGCTGATCTGTCTTGTTAATTCTGCTTAGCTGGGTGACATTTATAGTCACTGAATCTACTTCTGGAGATGTTAACCATGTATTTGCCATGCTACATATGTAAATTGAATCCTATTTTTTTCATTTACAAGGGCACCTAAATATTAGGCAATTTCAGTGTTTTATCTATCTTTCACTAAGTAAACATCTTTGTTCCAAGACGGCTTTAACAAAAGAAGAAAACGTGCAAATAATGGCATCTAGCTTTCTGAGCCAGATGAACTAGTTGTTTTTGTCTTCACATAAATAAGACTGCTAGTTTTACAATGGGCTAACTATTCAAGTTCAGAATAGTCACTTCTGTGGTGCATTAGGGTTCCTATAATTCTTGAAATATACTTCAAATCAAATAAGATTTTACCACATTATATTACCTTTAAGCAGAGTCCTACTTTCCAACAGATTGTAAAGGAGTACCATTTTATTTGCTTAGCTCGCTTTTCTTCTTGGAGGAGAGTCAGTTGTGACTTTACAATTTATCTTAAATATTCAGCCAAGAAAATATTCATTCCTAGATGTAAGATGTATTATTTTAAGATCACTGATTTGGTAAAATTCAAGGAAGAAATCTGGAATATTTAAATTTCAAGACTTACCATTAAATCTCAAGATTTGAAATATTACATTATTTTAAAGAATATTTAGAATTTAGAGCAACATTGCTAGAACTGAATGATTAAAACAAAAAAAGCAAATGGTTGGTTGAAATGTTCTTTTTTACTGCACTAAAAGTTAAAGTGCTCATGGAATGACAAATGTATTATAGTGAAATAATTTGACAGTATTGCAGTTGTGTATATAAATGAACTACTGACAAAAACAAATTGCCTGCACTCCAGATTCAAAATTTAAAGTGAAGAGCCCAAAGTAGAATAATCAAGAAGGAAATGATTTTTCTGTATTTCATATTTCTATGAATAATGTTTGCTGGTTTGTGTACTTAGGAAGACTTATTTAGCATATCATCTGGAAAGAGTTCATAGATATACAAAAGTGAACACTTTATGGTCAATGCCTTCTTATTGATGGGCTGATTATTTGTATTGCCAGTGGAAACTGGCTTAATTAGAAGGGCAGTGTCTAATCCGTCGGCTATATGAAGTTGGCATGGCAGCTGGACAAGGGAGAGACTCATGAATAAGGTTGGTTCCAAAATCGTGGGTTGGCAGCTTTACTCTAGGAATGGACTTTCTCAAAGTGTCTTACAGCATCGGTTAAGAATGTGATCAAGAAGGATGAGCAGAAAGTCAGAACTATGAGGGCAGAGAGGTAAGGGCAGAATGGAAGGTAGGGGACCAGATTGTGTAGGGCCTTGAAAGAACTTAGGATTTTACTTTGAGTGAGAAGATAAGCCATTGGAGGATTTTGTGCAGAATAGATATTTAGAAGTCAGTGACTATTAAGTGCCTTGTGTGTGCCAGATATATTCCCTGCTTTTTCTTGGGTCTGTTGGGTCCTTGGGACTTGCTTGTTGATTTCTTGTTTTTTTTTTTTTATATTAAAAAAAATTGTAGTAGTAATTTATTGATTCAACAAATATAAGTGCTGTCTGCATGCTAAGCACTATTCTTAATGCTAGGGATTAAGCAGCAGACAAAATGCCTGCTCTCATGCACTCTACTAGAAGGAAGATAGGCAATAAATAAGTCAATATATGGTCAGTCATCCGATGACAAGGAGTGCTATGGAGAAAAATAAAAGTGTGGAAATAAAGTAGAGAAGGTGTGGGTTGGATTAAGTTTGAAATAGGGCCAGGAAAAGATCCTTGAGAGTTTGTTAATAGAGCACATACCTGAAGGAGGTGAGGGAGTGACATGCAGATGTCTAGGGAATAGTGTTCAGTTAGAATACAGGAGTACTCAGAAGAAGTGCTCAGGCTCTGAGGCAGGAGAACTTCTGACCTGTGTGAGGATCAATAAAGAAGTTAGTATAGGTTGAGTAGAGAGAGTAAAGAGGAGAGAAAAGTTAGTAGATAAGGCAGTCAGAGAGGTGAGGAGCCAGATTGTGTTGGGCTTTGTAAATCTTTGTAAGGACTTTGATTTTGCCCTGAGTGAGAAAGAAAGCCATTGGTTAGAAGAATGAAATGATCCAATTCACCTGTTAAGTGGATCACTTTGCTCTTGAATTTGCAATAGATAGCAGATCTGAGGCAGGGAAACAGGCAAGGAGACAATTTCAATAATCTAGGCAAGAAAAGATGATGACTAAATCAGATTAGTAGTAGTGGAGAGAAGTAGCAGAATTTTGACTCCAGTAATTTGAAGATTGAGCCAGTCAAATTTTCTGATGGTTCAGATGTGGTGTATGAGAGAAAAAGATTATCAAGGATGGACACAAGGTTTTTTTTCCAAACAGATAGAGGTTTCCAGTTGTTATAAACTAAAACAAAGAAGATTATGTGAAGAGTAATTTTAAGGGGGTAGGGAATGAAAAGCTTGAGTGTGTTACTTTTAAGATACCTATTAAGCATCCAAGAGGAGATATTAAATGGGCAGTTGGATATGTGAATCTGGAGCTTAGGGAAGGAATCAGTTTAGAGATACAAGTTTGGGAGCCATCAGGTTATAGATGATATTAAATACCACAGATTGGATGAGACGCCAAAGGAGCGAGTTTAGAAAGAGAAGAGATCAGCGTACGAAGACCTGGGCATTCCTGCAGTAGTTGTGTCAAATAATATGAGTAGGGTCAAGTAAGATGGTTACTGACAAGTGAATTTTGGCTTTTTCTATGTGGAGGACTTTGGTGACTTTGACAAATTGATTAGGTGCAGTGGTGGGATTAGGTGCAGTGATTGGGCTGAGAGTCCGATGAGTGCGTTCAAGAGAGAAAGGAGAAGAAAAATTGTAGTTAGTCTGTATGAGTGTATAGGAGAACAGAGGAATAAAGTGGTACTTGGAAGGGAATGTGAGGTCACAGAAGAAATGATATTATTTTGCTGATGCAACTATCTGATGTAGAAGTGGGAATGTTGATGATACTAAGGAGAGGAGAGAATCACTGGACTGATAGCCCCTTTTTTTAAAAAAAGAAAATTTAGCAAATACAGATTAGTTAAAAAATAACAACCCTAATTTCAACATGCTATGTATTTTTGAAGCAAAGCTATATGCTTCTGTAGTGTAATATTGTATTATAATTTCCTTTTTTCATTCACTAATATATGGAGCCTGTTCATTTCTTAAAATGATAATTCTTTCAGGATAAATTGTAATTAAGCCACTAACTTGGAAGAAGTAGTAAGCTGTTAGAAAAGTAAACAATCGTGGTATACAAATGAAGTTGTATAGCTAGCTCCACCGAAGGTTTTAAAGAGTCTTGTATAGAGTAGGACCTTATTAATCATTAACTACATAAGTAAAAAGAATAACTTAAAATGATCTATACCAATGACGTGTTAGATGGTAGCACTGACCAGAGCATTCCACAGATACTTGTGTTTACTACTAGGCAGAGGGAATAGCATATACATAGATTTAGAGCTGTGCCCTCTCATTAACAAGACGATAAACTTAGCCTCCAAATCTATCCGTTCCTCTATTTTTCTGTTGTGCTCTAGACTCTCTCTCTTGTTTTCCGACACCCTTCTCTATTGCCTCTTCCCAATCTGCATTTAAGTATTCACAACTCTCTCTAACCCTTAAAACAAAAGCTCCTTAGACTCCAAGTGTCCCTACAATTCCATCCCTTTTCCTTCCCCTGAAAGCCAAAGATCTTTAGAGAAGTTGTCTTCCATTACTCACTTCTCATCAGTCCTCTGCAGTGACTTACCCTGACACTTATCACCAACACCAAAGTCACCAACAACTGCCCTATCACTAATTCCAAGAAAAACTTCCCATGACTTTATTTTACTGTACTACTCACCAGCAGCTGGCACTGCCCACCACTTAACTGCTTCCTGAAACTCTTCCTTTGATTTCTATTAAAGCAAAAAAATCCATTAAGTTCCTCTGCCTTTAGAAAAAGTAAGAAATGAGCTCCTTCTTTAAGAATGGACCAATTTAAAGCAATAGAAAACCTGTCAGCAAGAGTGATGGTTAAACAAAAAGTTTAAAACAAATATATTTTTTACTCCCTTATACTATAATCATTATTTCCAAATCTTCACTAACCACATAGAATTCACCTAGTACTTAATTCATTTGTTTTTATGTGGTATACATTAAATATACTTTACATAATTTAATAGTTTCAAATGTTTGTAAAATATGATTTAGAAAAACAGTGTGAAACAGTAACTTGAAGAAGTTTTCTCTGTGGATGCATTGAGTCTAGTGTCAGAAATAATTTTTACTTCTGAGAGTTTCCCTTAACCATTTCATTTATTGACAGTATGAATCATTGATTGTTTCCTTTGCACAATGACTGCTAGAAAACTTACAGCAAAATTTGTGATCTACAGCTTGCAAGTGTGTGGAGCTTTGTGGCATGCATTTTGAATATTAACCTTACTCTTGCCTCTATTTTAATTCCTTATATTTCCTTTTTCCATTAAAATTTTAAAGTTTTGCTGTATATTATGAATGATTGACTATCCCCCTTAAATTCAAGTTAGGGAACAGGGCAGGGTATAAATAAATACCTCTAAGCAATTGTTGGAAACTAACAGTATTTTCATTGTTTTTGGCTGCCACTCCATACCACCATCACTGTAATTATCAACATTTGGTGGCTACTTTGTATAGTTTCTGTTCTTGGCTTGGGGGATACAAACTAGCACTATAATTGTAGTAAAGTCAATAATAATACCTTATATTTTCATAGTGCTTTTATTATCTGTGGTTTTCTGGCCATTTCCCTCATATACCTCAAGAATTCATAAGTCCTTATGTCTTTCTAATAACATTTTAGTCTTATTTTCTTTCCTGCCTACTGAACCTTGGTGATAGAAGTCAAAATTCTGCTTGTTCTTAGACTTGAACCTCTTTCTTCCCTTCCTTAAACCTCACTACTCAGAGATCTGCAGGCCTCTTTTGGCTCAGTTATTTGTACTAAGTGCCTATAAAACTCTTCTGTTCACTAATGTTATGGATATAGACCAGTTACTTGACCAGAAGCCATTTCTGGATTGGGTTTATCTGAATCACAAGAGCTCAAAATGTCTTTTTGTATGGATGACCTCTTCACTCTGTGTAACTCCACATCCTATTACTCTTTATTGATCACATCTTCAATTATTATAGAACTCCTTGCCCACATACTTGTACTATTTTTACCCTTGCCCCCTTTTTTGAGTCCTCATTATGATCCAAGATTGCCCAGAGAGTCTCTTAGTTTCCAGACTAGAGAGATAGTTCTCATGTTGTGAGCGTCATGCAGGCTGTTTCCTCATGCTTCCTTGGTGTTGTCATTCCAGGGCTGTTACATTTGTTTTCTAAAAACAGTTTTCCATGGGTTGTGTATCCATGTATAGTTTGCAAAAACATTTTCATGTACATTATGTCGAGTTCAGTGTCAGAACACTAATGTTAAAAAAAAAAAGATTAGTAATTGCTTAGTGTAAAGTAGAATACATACTACAAGATATTGAAGGGGAAAATTGTCACAGAAGACTGGAGTGGCTGGAGAAGGTAAGCTTTGATCTAGAGCTTGACACATGGATTAGGAAAGGATGAGGGTAGGGAAACACCAAGAGTGAAAGTAACATATCCTGGCTTTTCCAGCAACAGTGAGTGAACCAGTGAGTTTGTATAAAGAGGAGAGTTCCTGGAAAGGAGCAGTGGCAAATGAGATTCAAGAAGTAGGTGCTAGAGTGTGAAGGAAATTGGATTTTAACTTCCATTCTTAGAACAGCAGTTGATGATTACAAATGATTACTACATTGATGTTTTGGGAGATTTAATCTAGCATTGAATGGAGAGTAGATTGTAGAAAAACTGGAGACAGAGGACTCATAGAGGAGATTTTTAGAAAAGTCTGAGAGTAATGTGATTATAGTTTGAACTCTGTTAGTGTCCAATGGAGAGTAAAGGAAATGTAAGCAACATTATGAAAGAGTCATTTGTAGGTCTTAAGTTACTCACTAGGTTTGAGTGAGGGGAGGGAGGAATCACAAACTTTGGTTTTAAGCCTAACTAGAAGAATGTTAGGACTATTGACAAATGGGGATGTGTTGAGAGGACATTAGGGAAGGTGAACTGACATTTTCATTGGTGATATTGGACTGTAGTTAAATATTTGTAGATATATTTGAGATGTACATGAATGTATATTTGAGAATATATTGAGGTGAGAGAGCAATATATAGTGGTCCGTGAATCCATAATTACACTTTTCATTAGATATAATCAAGTTCTGTCAAAAGTCTGTTTTTGAGATATATTTGTGGTTATTGAAAAGGCCAATATAATACTGGCAAAAAATATTAGACTGAAAAATAAAAACATAGTATCTAAAGAACATTAGCCCAAAATAATGTAAGCAATCAGATTATAAAAGAAGGAATACAAATGGCCTCTGTACTAGTACTCAAAGGAATGCAAACATCCTTCTTTCTGTCTTTTATGAAACAGTTATAATAATAACATAGGGTAGTTTTTGTTAACATTTTTATTTGGCAAACTACAAAGGGGGCAACTCTGTGTCATTTCCCAGAATTTTTGTTGAAATTCTATCTAGTTCTTGAGATTTAGATATGTAGGACACTCTTCTAAATATTTGAGCTCACCAATTTCAGGGGCAGTATGAATTTTACAAACACTTTTATGTACTTTAATAAATCAAAATGAACGACTCATTTAAAATTACATATAGAAGTAGTAGGGTTAATTAAAAGTAAATTAAATATGTCTAGAAACATAGTTCTTATACACAGCTCTGCCTATCTGACAATATAACACTTATAAAATAACAGACTGGTGTTTGGATACTTGAACATTTCTTTAAAGAGAGAATGCAGTTAGGTGCCTGGAAGTCACAAACCGCGCCACACACACCCATCTATTCTGGTGCTTTATACATTATTTAACAAATGATTTTGTATGATAGTGACTGCAACTGTTTTTTTCTTTTTTTCTTAGCATTCTTAGTATTTTAAAACTGTTTTCATTAATGGAATAAAAATGATAAAAATTTTTACTATAGTTTGGTCAATAGTGTATGTATTATATTTTAAAAATTTAAAACCACATGTGAAATAACAATCTGTTTAAAAATGACAATTTTTTAGATGACAGTAGTTTTTCAACAGATGGCAAAATTTAAAATAATCATATTAACCAATTATTTGCACTTTTAGTTTCTATTCCTGTAAAGTAGGAATTTGTAGGATCATTTTTCTCTTTCTTTGTCCTACATAGCCTTCATCAGGAAACTTGACAGGTCCACGTGACTTTTTTTTAATCTTAATTGTAAAAAATACATAACATTAAATTCACTATCTTAATCATTTTTAAGGATATAGTTTGGTAGTGTTAAGTATATTCACAATGTTGTGTGACAAATCTCTAGAACTTTTTCATTTTGCAATACCGCCATGTAATTTTTTAAAAACGGATTTTTGTACTGAAATTTTCAAGTGCTTCAGGGACAGAGCTTATCTAAGGTAGAAATTGCATATTGGTTTTCTCAATTCCCTGCACAGAAGGCTGATCCAAATTTGTCAGATGGGAAACTTGCCTTCTGTGGCCTTGGAAAGTTGCTTTTTATTTTTTTTTTAAGAACTTAAAAATTAATCTAGCTTTTAGTTGGCATACCTTAGTAACATAGTTGTAGAAAATGTATATTTGTTCTGCTGTAGTTTATGAATTTCTTGGAGGCAAACCTAATACTAATACTCAGACTTGATGCACACACTGACTCTTTGGCATTTGTGTGTTTATGCCCATCTGTTACTGTGGCACTATGCCTATTATTACAGTGGCATGCCAGTAGCAGTGAGGCATGTGAGCCAACAAAGATGAATTGTTTGGATGGAATACACTATTCTGTAATGGTAATTAATTTTGAGCTGATGAATCTACATGAAATAATGTTAACCAAATATAGTCAAAGTGATGTCAGTGAAAACAAAATTTATTTTGACTCATACAGAAGTGTATCACAGATGTTTTAGACTACTGTTGAGAATAGTTAGAATTAGTGTTTATGGTTCCAGTGGTCAGTTTTTCTTTTCATAAAAATTTTTAGTTTAAAGGAAAAAATACAGGTTTTCTTGTGGCAGACAATAAATTAGAAAAGAAGTGTTGTGGCAGTGTAGGGTATGGATTTTATATTTATAAGGTATTTACAGTTCTTGAAATGTGTTCATATCACACTCAACTTTATAGCAGAAAGTGACAGCGATGTGATAAATGGGAAGAACGTTGGATTTCATAACAAGACTCAAGATTAATTCCTTGCCATTCCCTAGTTCTGTGATGGTATACTTAAAAGTTCTGTGTATTTACAATTTTTTATATGTTTTATAATCTTTTACTTGTATGTTGTCTTTATATTTCCAGGGACTCAGTTTTCATATCTATTAAATGGGAATAATAGTAATGAGACATGCTTCATCGAAACTTTGTAATACTAAAATTAGATAGTATTATAAGTTCTAGAGAACAGTACTTCTATTAAGTGGCTAAAGAAGTAAATTATATGTTATAAATGCAAGGCATGTTAGTGCTAAATTAGTAATGTGGAAAGGAATAACTCACATTCCCATTCCCCTAAGAGGTAACTGCTGTGAACAGTTCATATGTATCTTTCCAGAAAATTTTTTTTTAAATTTAAACCAAATGGTAATATATATATATATATATATATATATATATATATATATATATATATATATAGTATTCTCTATGTATCTTACTTTCCTTTCATATATCTTGGAGGCCTTTCCATATCAACATATGAAACTATTGTAAACTCTTTATTGTATAATATTTCCTAGTATTCCCTTAATTTCATTAGTTTCCTCAAAGGGGCATTTGATCTATATCACATTTTGTCAAATATAAACAATACTGCAACATAAATTTTTGCATACTTGTGTGAACTTATTTATAAGTCAAAGGTTATTACATTTTAAATTATGATAGATATTGCTAAATTAACTTCTAGATGAATTGTATCAGTTTTCTCCCACCAACAATAAAGTCTGTTTTCATTACACTTTTGTGAATAGTGCATACCGTCAAATTTCATAATATTTGCAATCTTACTGGTGCGAAATGTTATTACACTGAGTCTGTAGAATTTTGAGTGTATTAAGTCTTCTTCCTCATATTTATGGGTTTATTCTTTCAGTGAAATACTTTTAAATGTCCTTTGTCAAATTCCCTTTTGGATCAGCTCTTACTGATTAGTTAAGGGCTCTTTGTATTTTAAGAAAATTAGCACTTCTATCAGATGAATCCCAAATTCATTTTTTTTGTCTTAGTTTATAGCATTTTTAGATGCAAAAGTTTAAAGTTTTTGTGTTTATATTAATTTTTTCTTTTGTTGCTTTTGCGATTTCACCAGTCTTTTAATCTTTTATAGAAAGTGGCATTTTTGGTTTACTGTGCTCTTAAACAGTGAAAAAGAACTTCTGCCTGTTCCAACCAATTTTTTTTTGTCTTAGTATATATAAACTCAACTAGCTCAGTGACTCTATGAGATTGCCTTTACAATTTTACAATTTGTGAGTAGTCAATATTCTAGAAGACGTTGCTAGTAGTCTGAACAAAGGTAGAACCTACTTCTTGTCACTTGACAAGAGAATAAGTAGCTAAGCATTTATTGAAAAGGACTTGGCAGGTATGGAGACTTCTGGTGTATATGTATGTCAACATGGTTTTTAAAACATGCCTTTATTTGGGTCATAGATCCTTTTGAGAATCCAGTGAAAGCTTGGAGTTTTTCTGTATCCTTCTAAGGAATGTGTTTAGTGTATATCCTATATTCATTTATTTTTTTTGAACTAATATTTATTGTGTGCCTATTATGGGCCTGTAAAAAGTTTAGTGTACTTGAGAATACCATAACTTACATTTACAGACCCTTTTTAGACCTTCTTTTGGGTCCTCATGCATCCAAGTTAATTTCTGCTATATTATCTTTGCAGAATTTCTGTGATTTGCTCCTCGTCATTTGAGACCTCAGCTTAAATGATCACCTACCCATAGAGGTCTTTTGTGATCATTCATTCTTACTTTATTTTAGTTCTTTGAGCACTATGTATCTGGTCTTTCTTTCTTTGTTTTCCTTTCCTCTTCCTTGCTTCCCCCTTCTTCCTCTGTCATTTCTGTTATTCTTCTTACCATCCCTTTCTTCCTGATTTCTCACTTGAAATGTAAGTCCCAAGATGTCAGGGACTCCACTAGAACAATTCTTGATGCATAATGGATATTGAATAAATGAATGTGCTAGGCCTAGTGATAAGTGCCTTTCTCATTGTCTTCATAACAACTTATTTGAAATAAATACCAGCCTTTAGTTTTCTTGATTTTCCTCTATTGTAGTTTGTTTACTAGTCTACTGAATTATCCTTTTATCTTTTCTTTCCTTACTCGTTCTTTGACTTTAATTTGCTATTTCTTTTTTCTAGCTTCCTGAGATGGAAGCTCAGATTATTGATTTTCAATATTTCTTTTTTTTATATTGTGTTTAATAATAAAAATTTACTTATCAGTACTGCTTTAGCTGCATCTCATGAGTTGTGAAATGTTGTAGTTTCATTAGTCAGTTCAAAATATTTTCTAATTACCATGAAGATTTATTTTTTGGCCTATAGGTCATTTAAAGTGTGTTGCTTATATTTCTAAACATCTGGCCATATTCTAGTTATTCTTCTGTTATTGATTGTTAGTTAGATTCTACATTTCCTATATGATTTTAGACCTTTAAAATTTGTTGAGATCTCATTTCACAGATAGTCTGTTTTGGTAAAGGTTCTATGTGTATTTAAAAGGAATGTTTATTCTGTTTTTGGGTTGTTGCGTATGGTGCTCTTTGCATGTCAGGTTAAGTTGGTTAATTGTGTTCAGATTTTTCACACCTTTACTGATTTTTTTTGTCTGCTTATTCTATCACTTACTAAGAGAAGTTGCCAATCATGATTATAGATGTATATTTTCTTTCTATTAGTTTTGTTAGTTTTTACTTTATAGATGGAGGCTATAAATTTAGAATACATACAATTTAGGATTATTTTATCTTTTATTTATTTTTCTCCCTTCCTCATTAGTTTAGTATCCACCTGGCACTATACATAGTTATTACAATATTATTACTATTTACTTTTTAAAAATTTTCAATTACAGTTGACATTCAGTATTATTTTATGTTAGTCTCAAGTGTACAACGCAGTGATTAGTCATTTATATAGTTTATGAAGTGATCCCCCTGATTAGTCAAGTATTTACTTGCACCATACATAGTTATTACAATATTATTGACCTTATTCTCTATGCTGTATTTTACATCTCCTTGACTATTTTGTAACTACCAATTTATAGTTCTTAATCCCTTCACCTTTTTCACTCATTCTCCCAACCCCACTCCCATCTGACAAACATCTGTTTATTCTCTATCTATGAGTCTGTGTCTGTTCTGTTTATTTTGTTTTTTAGATTCCACATATAAGTGAAATTGTATAGTATTTGTTTTTCTCTGTTTGACTTATTTCATTTAGCATATACCTTTCAGGTCCATCCACATTGTTGCAAATGATAAGATTTCATTCCTTTTTTTATGGCCAGGTATTTCATTGTATATATGTACCATATCATCTTTATCCAATATTGATGGGCACTTAGGTTGCTTCCACATCTTGGCTATTGTAAATAATGCTGCAATGAACATAGAGATGCATGTATCTTTCCAATTAATGTTTTGGATTTCTTTGGATAAATACTAATAAGTGAAATTGCTGGGTCATAAGGTAGTTCTATTTTTAATTTTTCAAGGAACATCCATACTGTGTTTTATATTGTGCCAATTTGCAAGCCCTTCGAAAAAACTAACAATCCAGTTAAAAAATGGGCAGAGGACATTTCTCCTGAATAGACATTTCTCCAAAGAGGATATACAGATGGCCAATAGGCGTATGAAAAGACGCTCAAATGTCACTAATCATCAGAGAAATACAAAGTAAAACCACAATGATATATCACCTCACACCTATCAGAATGGCTGTCATCAATAAATCAAAAACAAATGTTGATGAGGATATGGAGAAAAAGAAACCCTCTTACACTTTTGGTGACATTGCATATTGGTGCAGCCACTATGGAAAACACTACTGTATCTTCCTTTCAAAATGACATCCTTTTATGTCCTGGCAGCATATCTTTAGCTTTTGTCGGAAAACCACTTTTTATTTCATCTTCAGTTTTGAAGGCTATTTTCAATGGGTATAGAATTGCATGTTGATTTTTTTTTCTTTCAGCCCTTTAAAGATACAACAACATAGATGGATTTTGAGAGTGTCATGCTAAGCAAAATAAGTCTGACAGAAAAAGTCAGGAACCATTATGATTTCAATCATATGTGGGATATAAAACTGAAAGGAACAAACAAGACAAACAACCAAAAACTCATAGGTACAGACAATAGTTTAATGGTTACTAGAGTGAAAGAGGAGTAGGAGGTGGTAGAAAAGGGTAAAGGAGTCAACTGTATGGTGACAGAAGCAGAGCAGACTTTAGGTGGTGAGCACACAATACAGTGTACAGCTGATATATTGTAGAATTATACACTTGAAACCTATATAATTTTGTTAACCAATGTCACCACAGTAAATTGAATTAAAAAAATAAGAATCAAAAAAAGATGTAATTTTTTTTATCTTCTGGCCTCTATAATGTTCATTGAAAAGTTGGCTATTAATATTATTGTTGGTCTTTTTAAGGTAGGGGCTAGCAAACAACGGCCTGCCTATTTATATAAGTAAAGTTTTATTAGAACACAGCCATGTCCATTTTTTTATGTATTGTCTGTTCTTCAGATATATTTGTGGTTATTGAAAAGGTCAATATAATATCGGCTAAAAATATTTTGAGATGATGTGGCCTGTAATGCTTACAATATTTGCTATCTGATCCTTTAAAAAAGGGTTTACTGACCTTATCCTTAAGGAAATGTCTTCTTTTCCTCTACATGCTTTTATAAGATTTTTCTCATTGCCTTTGATTTTTTAGTGGTTTAACTTTGCTATACCTAGTATAGTTTTGAAATATGTGAGTTTATATTTCTCCCCATTTTGGAAAAAATTCATAGCTGTTATCTCTTGAAATACTTCTTTTGTCTTATTTTCTCTCTCTCCCCTTTCTTTTTGGGACTCTCATTAGAGATATGTTAGTTATTTTGACTATTTCTTACATATCTCTGATACTCTATTCTGTATTTTTCATCATTTTATTGCTTGATGCTTCAAATTGTATGTTCTCTCTTGATTTGCTCACGTTCAATAATCCTGTCTTTTGCTATTCCCAGTCTTCTGTTAAATCTATGTAGTTTAACATGTAAGTGAGTTCTTAATTTCCTATACTGTATTTTTCAGTTCTCAATGTCTATTTGATTATTTTGTGTAAATTCTACTTCTTTGTTGACATTCTCTATCATTTGATCTATTTTGTCTGCCTTGGGAGAGACTAGAACTCCAGCTTTTCTTCCCAGCAATGCATGGTTGCTGAAATTTCTGCTCAGGCGTTTAACATCCTAACTGCTGTTCCTGCTGGGTTTCTTGGACTCTTGCCCTGTGAAAATCTAGCCAACTAGTTTTAAAGGAGTTTGTACACAGATTTATGTGTACCTTTTCACTAGTTCCCTCCTCTGTAATTTTGCCCCTCAAGTTCCAGCCCTTTTTGGTAGCCCTGAACATCAACATTTGTCTCCCCAGACTGTTAAAACTCATTTCTCTTTGGGCTTTATTCTCCCAAATGGCAATTTGAGAAATGCACTCAGGGAAGAAGGGAGGTCTGAATAAGGATATCACTTTGTGTGCTTCTCTTCTTTCCAGGATTTTGGCTCCTTAAGTCCTGCCAGTGTTAGCTGATCTCCAGTGCCTTCAGAAAGTTATTTTATTTATTTTTCCAGCTTTTATAGTTATTTTCTGTGGCAAGTTTAGTTTTGTACAAGCTACAGCACCATGGACAGATCTGGAAGTCACTACAATATCTTTTAAACAAAGCAGTCAGAATGATTCTTTTACATATATTAGATCCTGATTCTCCTTTATTCAAAGCCCTCCAATGGTTCCTTATTTCATTCATAGTAAACACAGAAGTCTTTAGTATTATTTATCCCCCTTTCATTGGTTTTTTAGTGTGTGTGTGTGTGTGTGTGTGTGTGTGTGCGCACGCGCGCGTGCGCGCGCACGCCTATTTTGCTCTTCCTCCCTGCTTCCCCCCCCCTCCCCGCCCCTGCCCCAGGTAACTGCTTGGGTAACTCCCGCACTTTCAAATCATTCTTTAAGATGTCTTTTTATTTAGCCTACTCTGAATACCCTATTTAAAATTGGTGCCTCCTTTCGCTCCTGCATTTTCTTTCCCTCTGATGTATTTTTTCCCTCATATCAACTCATGACTTATAATCAACATATTTATTACATTTTTGTTTCTTATTAGAATGAAAACTTTATGAGGGCAAGGATGCAAGTCATTTTTGTTCATGTGTGTCACAAATTCAAATGGAAAGCAGATGAAAATAAAGTTACAGAATCTAAAGGAGGAGGGAATTTAAGATGGAGGAGTAGTGTGGTTGTAGAGGAATCTAAAAATATTCGTGAGATATTGTGTTGTATTTTTTAATTGGAAAATTATTTGTTACTTTTGTAGTTTTAATAGAGGAGTAAGAGAAAAGATTAGCAAGGGTTGAGGAAGTGGGATAGCAATTTTACACTATTCCTTTTTAACTTTGTGAACAATGTAGGAGAAAAAGTGCATGGTTCCTCCTTTAAGAGGGTTAATAGATGGATGATTAAGTAGCTGGAGTTTTTTGTTTTTACTCTTGTATAAAGTGACAAAAAAATATTTGGAGTTCTCTGTATGTCATCCAAGATGACACTCACTGAACTGAAAGTTACTATCCCTACACATTGTGCACATAAACTTACTGTAGAGACCAATTCCTTTAGCTGCATGGCACGTAGAAAAATGCAAATTCTGATTCTTATTCTCAGACTTTTTTTCCTGCATACCTGTTCATGTGTACAATGCACTGCTTGGAGTAGAAACATCTTTCATTTGAGTGGTTCTCAAAGCATGAAAAGGTGCCCTGTTTTAGAATTTTTAGCAGGGTTTAAAAAAAGTATAGGTATCCGCTCCTCAAAGGTTTCAATGTATCTGATTGGAAATTGCTATTCCTTATCACTTTTCCCAGCCCATCATTCCTGGACTTAACTTTCAGATTTTGCTTTCTATAGTATACAAATTTTGGTGTTTTGAGGGAAAAGAAGGTAATTATGTAGATCTCATACTGGTGAAGGGCTTTTATTTATTTATTTATTTAATTTTCAGTGCACCATGGGTGGAAACTTCTGCAAAATTCAATACAAAATAAATTACTAGGAAAATTAAATTTTTAAAAAAGCACATAAGCCCCAATTTTTTATTAGATTCAAAAGATATAAAATTATACTGTTGAATTGCTCTGTCAGGTTTCTTATTGCGTTTGCTTTCAATTTCTGTACATATTTCCACATGGATTAGTAACAAAAATTTGTGGACTGGTGATGGTTTTTGGACCAGACTTTCTTGGATCACACTTTGACTATCACTGATACAGTATACAGTGCTACAGTCTTACTTTCTCTTTAATTTACATTGTCTTTAAAAGGAGTGGAAGGTTTTAAAGGGTTATGGATTATAGATTTTTTAAAAAGTGATAAATTTATACTATGTAGAAGCCCTACTACCTCCTAAGTTCTTACATGTAACTGGTAAAATGTTGCTGTTGGATTATATTTGCTGCTTTATACTTATACTGAAATAAGAATGACTTCCTGGTAATAATAAGATTTTCTTTAACATTCTAGTTATATATTTTCCCCTGTTCCTTGAAACTGAAAGTAAACATATTTTGAAAATGGAAGGAAAAGTTATACCACTTAACACCACAAGATGTCACTTATGTAAAAATAAAGTTTAGTACCCTAAAACTCGACAGGTAAGTAGGTAAATGAAGAACTGGGTAAACAACAACAACAACAAAAATGTGTATTTGAAACAAATATTGGTTTTCAACAGAGGCAATGAAAATACTGCCAATTCAACATTATTTTGAATCAATTTTTTCAATGTTTAGCAAAAAGAATATCTTAATTTCTAAGTTAATGCAGTAATATATAGGCCATATTTGAATCTACCTAATGAAGGAGGTAGACCTAAAATAACTTAATACAAGTGAACATATTTTGAGGGTCAACTAGGTGTTATGAACTCTCTGAAGTTTTTACTGTTTTGATGACAAGCAAAGAGGAATATGTAAGTTATATCAGTAGGTCTTTTCAGTAGGTCTTTATATTTGTGAGAAGTTGAATAATATACCAGGTTGAAACACTCTGGGGTTTTCTTGTCTTTTCTTTGCACCTCAAAGTTATTAGCTTTCTGTCTGTTGTTGAAGATTATCTTTTCTGTTAAATATGAAGAGCAAAACCTTTGGCTTTAATGTTGGGTTCCTGTTTCCTTGTTTTTAGTTTGAGAGAGCCTGTCAAGACTAACAGTAGCTGGGAAGGGACTCTGGATCTCCATATTCAACTTAAGAGAAACAAACCAAGTTTCCATTAGGCCATGAGTAAAATTGACTTGGGGTTAGAGGTTGGGTCCTAAAAATTAAAACTTCATTATTCTTCATTATTCACTTCTGTCTTCAGATAACACAGGTGGAGAAAATGGTGAAAAACTCTTGGGAAAGAAAAGTGGATCAGACACAGGAAAATGAATTTTCTTTCTTTTTTTGACATGTATACATGTGATCACATTTTCTATGTAATTACTATCTAATTACTTTAGTTTTTGTTGTTGTCATTGTTATTGTTTGCTTTCTTACTCCAATAAAGTTTTTAAGGTTTCTTTTAGGTTTTGCATTTTTCATTTATAATAGTATACATGATCATTAAGTTAAATATGAAAATAACAAAAAGTAGAAGGAAAAAAATCTTCATATGGGGTTCCATTAACTTTCCTCCTTGTTCAGTTACCTATACAATGTGATAGAGTCTGAAAAGTTTTAAGAAGGGATTCTAAATTCTTTACAATGTACTTTTAGTATTTTCATATTTGGTAGTTGTATATTCTCACACATAGTTTTTATATATTGCTGTCTCTACTATTTATATATATTCTAGCTGTACTTTTAATTATAGTAAAATAGGTGTTGTAATCATTTATTTTTATGACCAACTAGTGATCACCATTGCCTTTCAATTTATAAGCTGCTTGGAAAAGAAGAGTAACTTTTATAATAAATGTTATTGTCTCTACTCTTTTTGGAGAAAATGGGCTTAGGTTTCATTTGTTTATCTATCTATTTTTTTATTTATTTTACCACAATGATGGTTTGTAACCTTTAACTCCTGTATTAGTTTGCCAGGGCTGCCATAAAAAATGCCACAGATTTGGTGGCTTAATTAACAGAAATATATTTTCTCCCAATTCCAGAGTCTAAAAGTCTAAGATCAAGGTGTTGGCAGGTTTGTTTTCTTGTGATATCTCTTTCCCTGACTTGTTAGATGGTCACCTTCTTGCTGCATCTTCACATGGTCATCTCTTGGTCTTTGTGTGTTTGTGTCCTAATCTACTCATACGAAAACATCAGTCTTATTGGATTAGGGCCCACTATTAATGACTTCGTTTTACCTTAATTACCTCTTTTAAGGCTCTATCTCCAGTCACATTCTTGGGAGTAGGACTTCAACATGAATTTTGGAAGGGACACAGCTCAGCCCATGACACACGATTAAGCATTCATTCTTGATAAGTGCTTACTGCCTACGTTAGGCCTAAATTTGTAAAATATACAGAATTAAAGTAAGTATTTTTATTAAGGTTATCTATTTGGAGTAGTTAAAGAAGTTCTTATCTACTTTAAACGTAAACTGAGATGAAAGGGCTTCTGATACTTTTTGATAATTGAGCTCTATTGCAATCAATCTCTTTTCAGCAGTTCGTTGTAAAAACTATGAAAGATGGCTGATTACAAACATAACTATTGCAACTATTTAATTATAATTTGTAATACTACAGTCTTAGTTTCCTGTCAATTTCTTGTAGTCATTTAAGAGAACTTTAATTTGATTTACTAAAGTAAGATTCAATTATTTAAATTTTTACACAAGCATTGAAGCTTAAATGTGATAACTTAATTTCAAAGTATGAAAATATGGTGGCTTACCTGATCCCTAATAATATATTTCTCAGAAAAAGAAGTATATCTTTTAGTCTTCTTTTGGAGAACTAGGCATCTAATTCACACATGTGAATAAAACATTATAAAACTTTTTAATAACGACTGAATGAAGGTATTATTTGCATGTAACAAATTATCCACTTAAAGATTATAATTAGGTAGATGAACACACCTGTGAAATCACCACCTCTAATAAGAAGATGCAGAACATTTCTATTATCTTATGGAATCAAATTTTCTTATGTCTCTTCGCTGTCCATTTCTCTCTCTACCCTATGGCATCAGGATCCCACTGATCTGCTCTCTGTCACTACAGATTAGTTTGCGTTTTCTAGCGTTTTAAAATGAATTTTGTATATGGCTTCTTTCACTTAGCATCTCTCTTGCTGCAATATATCAATAGTTAATTCTTTTTCTTTGCTGTTTAGTATTACAATGTATGACTAAATCACATTTTACTGGACATGTAGGTTTTTCCAGTTTTTAACTATTATGAGTAAAGCTTCTATGAATATTCATGCCAATCATTATGTGGAAATGTTAGTATTCCTCTGGAGAATGAAATGACTGGGTCACATGGTAGGTTTATGTTTAATTTTAAGGAACTTCGTGTTTTCTAAAGTGGAATTTTTTTTTTTGTATCCCCACCAGCAGTATGAGAGAGTTCTAGTTGCTTCGTAGTTTTGGCTACATTTGTTATTGTCAGTCTCTTAATTTCAGCTATTCTAATGGGTGTGTAATGGTATCTCATTTAATTTGCATTTCTCTGATAATTAATAATCTTAAGTATCATTTCATGTGTGTATTGGCATTTCTAATCTTTTGCGAAATGTTTATACAACTCTTTCAATCTCTCTCTTTTTTTTTTTTTTAATTGGCCTGTTTGTCTCATACATGAGTTGTAATTGTTATAAAACTTTTTAAAAATTAACCTTTTGAATTTAAGGTAATTGTAGATTCATTTGTAGTTATAAGAAATAATACAGAGAAAGCCTGTGTACCCATTACTGTTTCCTTCAGTGATTACAACCAAGTTGTTGACATTGCTATATAATCTACCAATCTTGCTCAGATTTCCCCAGTTTTACTTCTAGTTGTGTGTGTGTTATATCCCATTTTATTACATATGTCGGTTCTTGTAACCACCATGACAATAAAGCTCTGTAACAGTTGCATCACCCTAGGGGTCTCCTGTGTTGCCCTTTCGTGTGTTGCTCATTCCTGACCTTAATCTTCAGTAACCACCAGTCTTTCTCCATTTCTATAATTATGTTATTTCCAGAATGATATGTAAATGGAATAATAGATTGTGTAACCTTTTAGGTTGAACTTGTCTTACCCAGCATGCTTCTCTGGAGATTAATCAGGGTTGTCCCATGTATCAGTAGTTTGTTTTTTTCACTGCTGAGTGTTAGTTCATTCTGTGGATATACCACAGTTTGTCAAACCATGTATCCATTGAAGGACTTCTGGGTTGTTTTCATTTTGAATAATAGGAATACAGTTACTGTGAATTCTTGTGTTCAAGATTTTGAGTATAAATTTCCATTTCTGGGGGATAAATACCTAAGAATACAATTACTGGGTTTAGTTCTATAAGAAACTGCCAGACCGCCACAGTGGCTGCTACTTTTAACATTCACCACCAGTGTATACGAGTGAATCATTTCTTCTATGTCTTTATTATTGGGTGTTGTCACTTTTTTTTTTTTAAATGAAAGCTATTCTGATAGATATACGGTGACATCTTGCTGTGGTTTTAATTTGCATTTCCCTAGTAGCTAATGAAATTGATTATCTTTTCATGTGTTTTCTTTGCAGTTTGTGTAGCTCCTTCAGTAAATTGTTGTCAATAACTGTATTAGTTTGCTAGAACTGCTATTACAAAGTCCCACAGCCTGGGTGTTTTGATCAACAGACATTTATTTCTCACTGTTCTTGAGGCTGGAAGTCCAAGATCAAGGTGTTGGCAGGTTTGGTTTCTCCTGAGACTTTTCTCCTTGGCTTACAGATGGCTGCCTTCTCTCTCTATACTCACATTGTCCTATAGAATATCAGAAGTCTGACAGCTTTCCTTCATTTCTTCCTGTCTTTCCTCTTTGGTCTAGTGTCTCTGCTTGTATAATTCCATCTCTGTACCAAGTTTGACTGAGATGTTTGATTGTATCTATCTATCTATCTATCTATCTATCTATCTATCTATCTATCTATATATATATATATTTTTTTTTCTTTGAAACTGTTCTAGCCTCTACCCATTCCCCAGTTCCAAAGCCTCTTCTACATTTTTAAGTGTTTGTTATAGTGACATTCCACTTCTGGGTACCAGAATCTCTAACAGTTTTTTAGGGCTGCCATAACTAGTACCACAGGCTGGATGGCTTAAACAATAGAAATTTATTTCTCACAGTTTTTCCAGAAGTCTGGAAGTCCAAGTTGGGTTTCTCCTGAGGCCTCCCTCCTTGGCTCGCAGATGACTGTCTTCTCGCTGTGTCCTCACGTGTCCTTTTCTCTGTGTTTGTGCACCACTGTCTTTCTCTTTTTAGGAGGACACCAGTCTTAATTGGATTAGAGCCCTACCCTTATGACCTATTTCACCTGACTTACCTCTTTAAAGTTCCTATTTCTATACAAAGTCAAGTTGGAGGTTAGGGCCTCACTATATGAATTTTGGGGTGGGGAAGCACAGTTCAGTCCATAAAATGTCTTTAACCTCCCTTTTTAATTGATTTTTTTTTCTTTTTACTGTTGAGTTTTAGAGTTGTTTTTATATTCTGATTCCTAGTATTTAGTCATAGGTGCATTTGCAGATGTTTTCTGCCAGTCTGTAGTTCTTTTTTCTTTATCCTTAGAGGATTTTTCATGAAGCAAGTTTTTTACTTTGATGCGATCCTATTTATCAGTGTTCCCTTTTATGGACCATGCTTTTGGTGTCAAATCCAATAACTCTTTGCCTAGCTATATAACTGTTTACAAATCTGTCCTGCCATGTCAAAAGAAACATAATTAAAAATTACAAAATATAAATTTTCTTTTGCTCGGGGATTTTGTGAATTTGTTGGGGAGAAAGTCACTTGGAAGAATATCAGGAGACAGTTCTTCATGGATTTTTCTCATTTTTTGTAGCTCTTCTGTGTAAAGGCATCACTAGTTTTTGTTCTGCACTATCTTTTAAGGATGCCTATATAGCAAGTAGCCTTGGAAGGGATAAAATGTGTACCTCTTTGGCAAAGTTATCTTTCTTTGTCATTTGGTCATTTAAACTGGGAATGGGGGCTTCCTTTTTGAGTGTCCCTGTCTCATCCTTTACATTCAGTCACTGCATCCCACTGATTTTAACTTCTAAGTAGTTCTTGAATATCGTTCATTTTCATCCTATCACTAACTGCTCTGGTTCATTACTTCATTCTCTCATTTAGATGTTAAAATTGCCTTTACTTAATTCTTCAAATTAGGGTATGTCATTTGGGGTTTCCCTTCATATTTATGCTCTTTTGGGGTGGGGGAAGGTAGGAAGGAAAAAAGGATGGTATGTATGACATAGCTTTTTTCAATCACTGTTTTTTCTTGAGATATTCTAAAGAATGTTTTTACTTTTAGGCTTATGAAAATATATTGCTGCTGAGTCAAAGATTTTCTTTTCTCTTTTCTGATGATTATACAGAAGAATTTTTGGGATGAGAGAATCTGTATACCTGTATTCACATTGATATTTTACCCAGAACTGAGACACAGTTTTATAGTTTTGTTTAATTGATGAGCTTTATGACACTATCACACTTGATATTATTTTGTAGGGTTATGATGAGAAATACATATTTAATTATAATAACAATGCAGTTATTTAACATTACCTGTCATATTATTTCTAATTCTTATGAAAATAATATATTTTAATAGTTGTATAATATACAAATCTAATTATGGAAAATTTTTTCTTTTTTATAGGAATGAAGATCTAAAGCAAATGTTGGAGAGCAACAAAGATTCTGCTAAATTGGAGGCTATGAAACGGATTGTTGGGGTATGTAAAATAGATCATTTCAATTTTTGGAAAATGAACATGTATTGATTATGTTAAATATAGATTAAAGAATATATTAAATACCAAGTGGAACATGCCATTTGCTTTTCAATGTTAACTTAGAATTTAATGTCTAAAATATTTTGGAAAAAATATTTGAGTGTCAAAATTCATAAACTAGAGTCCTAATTCTGTTGTTTCTGTGTTTAGATTTCCTTATCTCTAATATCACGATATTTCTCCTGTTAGTTAGCTAATCATTTTGAAGACATAAGATTGTATTTAACAATATTTTGACTTTCTACTAAGAGTGATACTAATAGCTAATGGTTTTTTTTTCATTTAATGACCTAAAAATTGTGAGCATGTTTTTGCTGTGTTTCACATCCTATTACTTCCAGTAGAAATGTTTTATTCAGTTTAGTAACTTAGAGCTTCAAATGAGTATTAGTAAAGTTAAGAGCATTGTTCAGTTTTCAACTGAATTGTGAAATTCAAACAACTGGCTAATGTTAGTAGAGGGGTACATTTTCAGAGAGCTAAAAATACCATGCAATTCCTAATTCTATATAAAATCATTAATAAAATATTTTTGCTATTTGTTCTGCATTTGCTTTTTCTTTTCCATTTGATTTTTATATTCACAGTGAAAAAACTGGCTTACCTCAGTGACTAATGCTAAAGAGCTCTGCTTTTGTCTTAATGGAATTATATTCACAAAACCTGTCTTTTTCATTACTACTATCGTTTTTATCACCACCATTGCTAATTTTATTTTCCACACATTTTTATATAATAAGGTCAGATTGTAGTAAATTTGCATAATTGCACAAATAAACTTGTAATTAGGTGACAACACAACTGCCACTATATGAGAGTTTGAAATCTTTCTTTTCTTAATATATTTTATGTTCATATCTCATTTCTGAAAGATGATTATGGGTATCAATATGTGTTGTTAAAAGGTGATTTGTATGAAACTCAAATATATAAAAGTCAAGGACTGATTGTATCTATAGACATCTATAAATTACTCGATTCTTACATTCAGGTTTATGGCACTCAATAATATAGAGGAAATGTTGAAGATTCTTTTATAAATTTTTTGTTTCTTAATGTTATGCAAGTAATAGCATTTATGGACAGGTGGTTCTTGCTTTGCATGGCTTTGATATGTATGAATTTTAGTTACCACAGATTAGCCCCCCAGACCCCAACATGGTTCAAAGTTTAGTTACTATGGTATATTAATGTAGTAATTGAATCATATGCAAACTTCACCACCAACTCTTCAGTCCACAACTCACTGTATAGATAACAAATGTGCATCATGATTAGTGACCAGTCCTGTCACTTCTTTCAAAGTCTTTTATGATTGGTCACTGTGTATTGTGTACACTTCATGCACAGGCAGCAAACCATGTAGTTGTGTTCCCTTCTTATTTCCCAATGAGAAACCCACTTGACATTTTACAAAAATGGGTAATTGAAAGAGTGATTTGGTCAACAAAGATGAAATGAAAAAAATGAAAAGTGATAATGTTGGAAATGAAAATCTGATAGAATGTAAGTGGAGTTACAGAGAAATAGCTGACTGTAGGAATGGTGACACTGCCATTTTCGATAGTCTAGATATACAGCTGGAGGAACTTAGTAAAGGTGAGTGTTTCAATACAAATGAGGGACATGGTTGTGAGAAAAAGGATGAAGATATGCTAGAAGTGATGCTGCCCCAAAACTTCACATTAAAGGTACTCTAGGAGATAATTCACAACTTTGAAAGTGCAAAGGATAAAATGTTGGTAGGTGATCCAAACTTGAAAAGAAGTTTGGTGATTTACCAAGGTATAGAAAAGATTGCTAAATATTTTAAATTAAATGGTGGAACAAAGCAAGCCCATTCAAACTACTCTTGGTAAATTAATTCTCAATGTTTCTGGTGTTCTAAATTATAATGTACTAATAATAGTTGGTTTTATTTTCCACTTTTCTAAATATTTATAACTGATAGAGAGTTTTAATGTTTTTACAAAATTTTTGAAAGTCATAGATCAACTGTAACTTTTACAATTGATTACCAAGATTGTTTTACATGGTTTAAGCTTGCATTCTTGCAGATTACAGTTCTGCACTACCATGTAAAGCAGACACCGCTTTTAATTATTTCTTCAACTTTGGCTTTTACATCCTGTTAAGGAAAATTATTTTACTAAATCTGAAGATACTATTGAAATTCCTAAATCTGAAAATGTAGTATTTGGTAGTTCCTTTTCATTCTTCTTTCAAACTGATAAAGAAATAAAAATCGATATTCTCATAATTTAGACTAGTTGACTATCATAAATGTAATTTAAATGTAAATAAATGTATCATAAAGAAATGGATATATAGTCATATATGCCTAGAAGTTATAGACTGTCTCTCATTAGGAAGTTTGTATAAAGGTAAATTTTGAACTTGGTCTTTTAACTGTAGGAAAATGATTAGTAATTAAAAGTGATTCTTTTACTTTGCATAACACTCTCAAGATGATCTATCCATGTTTTTGCAAATGGCAGGATTTCCTTCTTTCTCATGGCTGAATAATATTCATTATATATATCTCACATCTTTTTAGCTATTTAACTTTTCACTGACACTTAAGTTGTTTCCATATCTTGGCTACTGTAAATAGTGCTACAGTGAACATGGGAGCACAGATATCTCTTTGAGATAGTGATTTTATTTTTTTTTTGGATATATACACAGAAATGGGATTGCTAGATCATATGGTAGTTCTATTTTTAACTTTTTGAGGAAACTCCATACTGTTTTCCATAGTGTTGTACCACTTTATATCCTCACCAGCAGTGCACAAGGCTTCCTTTTTCTCCATGTCATCGCCAACACTTGCTATTTCTTTTTGGTGATAGCCATTCTAACAGACTTGAGGTGATACTTCACTGTGGATTTGATTTGCATTTCCCTGATAATTAGTGATGTTAAGCATCTTTTCGTGACCTGTTGGCACTTATACAATGTTTTATGCCAGTTGTATGTCAACAAATCTGGAAAAAACATTCTTTATTATAAAATGTAAATAAATATTTGTACATTTTCAAATAATATTGAGGTATAAAAAGTAAAAGTTTCATCTTCCAGATAAACTTTAGAATTAAATTATCAAGTTCTGTTAAAAATTGTTTTTGAATTTTGATTAGGATAATATGTAATTTATATATTTCTTCTTTCCCTTTTTATTTTCTGACTTTCAGTAGCATTGTATTTTATTTTATAGTTTTCATCATAGAGATCTTGTTAGAATCATTTCTGTGTATTTTAAAATCTTTGTTGTCATTATGAATGATCCCCTTCCTTATATTTTCAGAACTAATTATTATTGATGTATAGGGAAACAAATGACTTATCTGTGTTTTTGCATTTAGCTTTCTCAGTGAACTCTTTTAGCTCTAATAGTTTTCGGTTTCTTTGGATTTTCTGGATCAATAATTACATTATCCAGAAGTTTTGAGAGATTTATATTTTACTTTTAAATATTTTTATCTCATTTATTTTTCTTGTCTCTTTGCATTGATAAAGCTCTAGTGTGACATAGAAAGTAGGTACAGGTATAGGAAGTTATCAGTTATCATGTTTCTGATTTTATTGGAAGTATTTGTGATGTTTTGCTCTTGATATATTATATTCTGTAGAATTCAGGTAGATATATTTCTATGTATTTAAGTGATGTTGTATTACAGTTTTCTCTTTGTCCTCTGTTGAGGTTTTTAATTAGAGCTAAGCTAGATTCATAGAATGAGTTGTAATCTAAACCATCTTGACCTGCTCCAAGGTTGCAGAGGTTTCTCTCTTCCCTTATATTTAGCTTTTATGTTTAGGTCTAGGATCCATTTTTCATTACTCTTTATGTATGGTAAGAGGTAAGAGCCAATTTCTTTTTAACACATGAATATCTAATTTTCCTCACACCGTTTGTTATTAAAAACTATCTTTTTCCCATCTTCAGTTTCAGCCTTCAATGAAATATATATGGGTCCACTTCTGAACTCATATATTCTGATTCACTGATCTTTATGGCTGTTGTTTCGGCTAATACCTCACTCTTGATTTCTGTAAACTGAAAGTAAACTACTGCAAGTTTTCTAATTTTTTTTTTTACAAGATTGCTTTGCTTTTTTTATAGTCCTTGCATTTCCATGTAAATTTTAGAATCAGCTTGTCAGTTTCTGCAAAAAACAAAATTCTGGAATTTATATGGGAATTGCATTAAATCTGTATATCAATTTTGAGGGAATTAACATTTTAACAGTAGTTTGTCTTATGACCCATGATCATGATTCTGTTTCTTTTCTGGTTAGGTAATCTGTAATTTCCGACAATAATGTGTTGTAGTTTTTAGTGTTAAATTTTAAGTTCTGTTTCTTTATTAATACTTTCTCTAAATACTTTGTGTTTCTGAAGGCTATTAAATGATACATTTCAGTTTTCAACTAACAATTGTTTGCTAATTTCTCTCTTTATTAAATAACTTATAGTTATTTTGCTTGAAACTTTTGTCCATTGTGCTATTATAGCAATCAGTTGTTCAACTTTTTTTTCCCCAGTGTTTAATTAGATTTCTAGTTAACCCCATATTGTTATGTAGAAGCTTTTAATATTATTTAAAAATTTGTGTGTGTGTGTGTGTGTGTGTGTGTGTGTGTATCATTTCAAAACATCTTTTGGGTAGAAGTAGTTTACAGGAGGTCAGTCAGCAGATTTTTATATAGATTTCAAATTTTCTTGTATTTTTTATAATTTGGAGTTCATGAGCACTACATACAAGGTTTTATCACCTCCTATGATTACAGAGTAGTGAACAACTTTTAAACTGCCAAAATTTTAAATGTTACATGTTTCTTTTACTGTATTACATTCTAAAATATATCAAAATGCTGGCAGGGCATATCTGACTGTCTTTCACTGTCAGTGGTCCTATGATTGAACAGAGAATCTTGTCAGCAATAGCTACCAGAGAGAAATCGTAGTGATAGTCACAGTTCATTTGTTATCTTTCTTTGGTAATATCTGAAACTTATGTAGAATTGTGGTGTTATGCAATGTTTTATGTGTTGATAATGTCTGATGTACGCCAGAGCATCCTTAGAGAAGGAAAGCTACCTACTTAAAAATCTTGTGGTCACTTATTATGTAGCAGGACTCAAGTTGAATCTGAAAAATATGTATTTAATGCTTATAGCACTTGCCTGTGTTTTATCTCAGCTTGGTGAACAATGGTAAACTAAGGTGAATTTGAAATTTATTGTTTTATATAGTGAATTTGTAATAAGCTTTTTAGCTAAAATATTGATGAGTTAATTACCCAGAGTCATGGAGGAATGGAATATTTGGTATATTGAAGTCTTTGATAAAATTCTTAAAATTCGTAGTAGGAATTTTGATATATATTATTTCATAGCCATACATATTACAGGGTATTTGGCTGGATATTATTGTTCCTAAAAGTAATTTTAGAGTTCCAGATTCTTTGGTTAAATATTTAAAAAATATATTAGACCAAATACTAATGATACATTATTGTTGTAGAAAAAATTGAGAAAGTTCATGTAAGAAGAGGAAACTAATAATATGCATAATTCTTACTGTCACGAGTTAATGATCATACTAAATATTTTGGTCTAAATCTTTCTGGACATTGCCCATCCCTTGCTCTTTCTTCCCTCAACAAAAATATTTCATTGTGTGTGTACTTTAAAGTAAAAGATTCATTTATTTTTTGCTCTTGGGTTGGAAATTGCTTAAAAGGCTAATATTTTTCTGCCATCTTGTTATGTATCAGGACCAGTTCCTAAAAGTAGGCCTGATTTTTTATTATCGAACCTTAGCGAGTTTTCTAATAGTTTTGCTTAGTGTACTTTCTGGGATATAAATCAAGAGTTGGTTCATTTTCTGTTTCTTCTTTTACTCTTGGCTGTTGATTCTTGAGTTGTGTTTGGGTCTGAAACTCTGTAATATCTTTTTTCTTTATTTTTTATTGTTATCTGTAAATTAACTAGTATTTATTTATGAATTAAAAATTTTGAACTTTTGAAATAAACCATCTTTATTGCTGTAGAAAACAAAAGTAGTTAAAATTGTTAAGGAATTAAAGCAGAGTTCTCTTTTTTTCCCTTGAGTTTAAAAAATTAATGTGGATTTGGATTTAGAGTATTATTTAATATTTAAAAAACTATGAACAACATATGAAAATCAGTCATTATGATATATCACATTAACAGAATGAAGAGAAAAAAATGTTATCTCAGTTGATATAGAAAAAAAAATTTGACAAAATTCAACACTCTTTCTTGTTAAAACACGCAACAAACTAATATTAGAAGAAAACTACCTCAACATATTAAAGGCCAGATGTGAAAAACCCACAGCTAATATCATATGCAATGGTAAAAGACTAAAAGCTTTTCCTCTACAATCAAAAACAAGACAAGTATGTCTGCTTTTGCCACTTCTTTTCAACATGTTATTGGAAGTTTTAGCTAGAGAAATAACAAGAAAAAGGAATAAAAGGCAAATTGGAAATGAAAAAGTAAAATTATTGTTGTTCACAGACAATATAATTTTATATTTAGAAAATGCTAAAGATTCCACACACACAAACACACAAAACTTTTAGAACTTTAGAACTAATAAATGAATTTAGCAAAGGATACAAAATCAACATGCAAAAATTGTGTCTATATATTAACAATGAACAATCCCAAAAGGAAACTCCTAAACAGTCTCATTTACAATAGCATCAAAAATAATAAAATACCTAGGAATAAACTTAACCAAAGAAGTAAAAGACATATAAACTTGAAAACTGCAACATGTTGCTGTAAGAAATTAAAGAAGACATACATATATAGAAAGACATCCTATTTTCATGGATTGCAAGACTTAATATTAAGATGTCAGAATTCCCAAAGCCATCTATGCATTCATTGTAATTCCTATCAAAACCCCAGTGATGTTTTTTGCAAAAATAGGAAAATCTATTCTTAAATTCATTTGGGTCCTGAATAGCCAAAACAGTGCTGAGAAAGAATAAAGTTAGAAAGTCTCACACTTCCTGCTATAGTAGTGAAAACAGTGTGGTACTAGTATAAAGACAGACACATATACGCAATAGAGAGGCCAGAAATAAATTATCATATATGGGCAAATGATTTTCAGCAAGGATATAAGACCATTCAATGGAAAGGATAGTATTTTCAATATATGGTGCTGGGAAACTGCATATCCACAAGCAAGAGAATGAATTTAGACCCTTACCTTATACCTTATCTTAAATAAGTCAAAATGAATCAAAGACTTAAATGAATCAAAGAGCTAAAACTGTAAAACTTGTAGAAGAAAACAAAGGCAAAAGCTTCACAACATTGGATTTATTGAAGGATTCTTAGCTATAACACTGAAATGTGAGCAACAAATAAAAATAGTTATCAAAATTTACAAAACGAAAATTTAAAAAACAGAGGCTCATGGACATGGACAATAGACTAGTGGTTACCAGAGGGTAGAGGGATGGGGAGAAGTAGATGGAGTAAAAGGGGTCAAATA
The DNA here is from genome assembly GCA_004027375.1 of Macroglossus sobrinus. Classification (NCBI taxonomy): domain Eukaryota; kingdom Metazoa; phylum Chordata; class Mammalia; order Chiroptera; family Pteropodidae; genus Macroglossus; species Macroglossus sobrinus. Next base: position 734,959 of record PVKZ01000401.1, read on the forward strand.
TGTGGTGACAGAAAGAAATCTACCTATGGGTGATAAACATACAGTACAATATATATATATGCCTTACCGTTTAATTGTACACCTGAAACTTACTGGATTTTGTTAACCAATGTCACCATAATAAAAATAAATAAGTAAGTAAGTAAGTAAGTAAGTAAAATTGTGCATCAAAAGACACCATCAACAGTGTGAAAAGGCAACCTGCAGAATGGGGTAAAATATTTTCAAATCATATCTGTTAAGGAATTAATATCTAAAAATATAAAAAACTCATACAAGTCAACAACTAAAGAGCAGTTTAATTAAAAATGAGTAAAAGAATTGAACATTTACTTTTCTTGTCTTATATTTCAGTAGTAGGTGATATTAGAGTCACTTATGATCAAATGGTAAGTTGTGCTAGGGAAGGAATATCCTATATCCACTTATTTCTCAGATATTGGTAACTAATGAGTAGATAGTTTTCTAAAATATCTTAAGTGAACCACATCTATAGAAATTTATTGAAATTTCTGCCATGTGTATAGCATCATTCAAATAAAAAATGTCTTGGATTGACTCTATAACAGAATGGATATAATAGCAGAAAGAGGGAGAAGTTAAAGACATCATTAGATATTAGTCAATTTGCAGACTAACTATTAAAAAGAAAAGAAATGAACAAAGCCTCAAGGTCATGTTGAATAATATCAAAAGATCTAACAAATATGTCCAGAAAGAGAACAGAAAGAGATTAAGGCAGAAAAAATATTTGAAGAAATAATGGCTGAAAACTTTTTAGATTGATGAATGATATACATTTGTAAAGGAAGGAAGCTCAGCGAACCCCAGTCAGGATAAACTTAAAACTATTTATAAGCAAATAGTAATTGAACTGTTGAAAACCAAAAATAAGGAAAAAATCTTGAAAGTACCTGGAAAGCAATGATACATTACATACAAGGGAGCAGTTATTTGAATAATTCCATGTTTCTCATTAGAAACAATGGCAGCCAGAAGACAGCAGAACATCTTTAAAGTATTGAAGGAAAGTAATTGTTAACCTAGAATTCTCTATCCAGTGAAAATACCCTTCAAGAATGCAATGAAATAAAGACATTCACAGATGAAGAAAAACCTAGTATTTCTAGTGGATCTGCTTTAATGAACTGTAATAGAAGTTCTTCAGGCTGGATGGAAATGATAGCAGATGGATTTTGATTGAGATCAGTTGAAATGACAAATATCTTGTAAACATAAAGGATTAATTTTGTTCTTCTTAAGTTATACCACTGTCAAAGATTTTCAATGGATGTAGATATAGTATACTGTGTAATAGCTGTAACATACAGGCTTTCAGGGAGCTGGGATTAAAAGGGCCTATAGGGTTGTAAGGTTTATACATTTTATTTGTTGTGGTACAATATTCTAAGTAGACTAAAAGGGTCGATTATCTGTTTATCTGATAACCCCTATAGAAGAACCACTGAAAGTTATACAAAGTGATATAGTCAAAATGTCAATATAAAAATTAAAATACTAAGTGCTAAAAAATTACCAAGTAATGGGGATTAAATAGTGATCAGAAGAACAGAAAACACAGGGAATAAACAGAAAACATAAGGTTGTAGACCTATATATAAATACAATAATTATATTAAATATAATTGATCTAAAGCCACCAACTAAGAGGTTTTAGATTGGATGAAAATATCGAGATGCAAGTATATGTTCCCTAGGAGACTTAATTTTTAATATAAAGGTATAGGTGGATTAAAAACATAAAGATGGGAAAATATATGCCATGCAAATACTAACCAAAGCATAGTACTCTCTTTTACTACTTCTCATATTACATTCATTTGTTTATTGTCCCTAACCCCCAATAGAAGGACTCATTGCCAACAGGCAAGGACTTTGTATTGTTCTTGGTTGTATCCCCAAAGGCTAGAATAGTTCCCGGCATGTAATGTCCTCTCAGCAAATATTTGTTGAGTGAATTTGACAGGATTTTTTCTTCCTTCATGTATTAGCATCTTTTTGAATAGCATTCTGTAGAATAAGGTTGAGGAAACTTTAGAATAGGATGTAATAGGACAGAATCTCTGACTTACATTAGATAATCATTGAGTAACTGAAGGTAGGGGCCCTAGAGAACATTTAACCCCTCTCTTTTTATTTTACAGATGAGGAAATTGAGAGAGGTGTAAAAATCATATAAAGATGTTTTAGCTGAAGTATTTCGTTAACTTTCTGTAAAACTAAGCAGATTTTACAAAATACTCAAATAATAGCACAGGTAAGGAAATAGAATATGAAAAAACTAGCTGGTATTAGAGTATTTTAAAGCTGTCATGTAGAAAGGTCTTCTGAGAAATTGCTAACTGGGATTGTAATACTTAAAGTATTACATAGTATTTATAAAACATTTGTCATAAATTTATAAAACTAATACTTTCTATTTTTTAAGATGGTTTCTTAGATATGGTGTGCAGTTCATTAAGAATTTCTTTCCAAAAAATTATCCTGTAGTTAAAATTTTATTTTGTGGCTACCAAAGTCTGGACTATTGAAGAACATTAAAGATGTATTCTGAGAATGAGACTGAAGGATATGGGAATATAGGTAGACATAAAACTGAAATAAATAGAAATAAAAGATAGCACATTGGAAATTTCAAATGAAGAATGTAAATTAAAATAGTCCAGAGGAAATTAGGATTGGATGTCATAGTGAGCTAGGTGTTAGGAGATGGCCCTAGCAAGGGAGAATGATAAAATTTGATTAGATAAAAGGTTAGAACTTAAAAAAATAAAGAGTTGGATTGGGTACATGATAGGCACACATTCATAAAGGAGCCAGAGAATGTTCTGGTAGTGGATAGATCAGTTTATCTTGATAGTAGCATTGGTGTAGAACAATAATGGTTGGTGAGCTTAAAAGAGGTGTTAGTACAAATTGTGAGGGTATTTAAATATTAAGTGAAATATTTTGAACTCTTAGGCAGTTAGGGGCTTTTGAAATCTTTGAAGGGGGCTGTCATGTGCAAAATAGTGTTTTAAGCATATTAAATCATCAGCGATGTACATTATGGATAGGAGGAGGAGACTGTTGAAAAAAGTCCTTTCTGAGGTTATTGACCTATGCTAAGGCAGTAGCAATGTGAAGGGATTAATGTGAGTGTACTAAGAAGTCACCACAAGACCTAGTTATTATGCATATTCAAGAAGAGATTTAGTAGTTCCATGGTCTTGAGTGTACTTGTTTGGTATAATTATTTGGTATAATGGTTTTTGGGAATGTTAGTGGAATTGGAAATTCTAGCATTAATGAAAGATTAGTTTGGTTTTAGACATAGCTACTTTGGTATGAGAGACATCTAATGATGCCCAGTTAGAGTTAGGGAACTAAGAGGGCTCGAGTTTGTGGAATTGATCCCAATAGAGGTTAGAGTTAAGTTATGAGGGTGAATGAAATCTTAGCAATTTCAGAAGTTGTAGGATAGTGTAGCTCGAATAGGTGGTGATGCACAGAACTTGAATGGGCAGAGGACTTGGTGAAGGGAACTTTGAAAAGTAATGGTTGGAGAAGTAGGGGAACCTATGATATAAAGCCAAAGGGAAAAGACTGTGCAAAATAACATGTTTTCCACTCCCATTGCAAATGCAGTACCTCTAATGTGAGAATTGGAGAATGAAGAATAGTACAAATATTTTAAAAAGTATTTACAATCCCATTAGCCAGAGAAAACTATTGTAAATATTTTATTATATGTCTTAAACTATTATATATTTCTTCCTTACAATGTCTGTGTATTTTTTTGTTTATATTGTTATGCAAGAGATTGATTGTTCTTTGCCACAGATGGTTGGGATAAGTAAGATAACTCAGTTTAGCTTGTTAATTCCATAATTTATTTGCTGATTGAATCTTTTAAATAATGTGGATTTATGTTTTTTTTTAAGTGGATGATTTTTAAAAAGGTTTGGCTCTAATATTCTATTTTAATTTTTCAGATGATTGCAAAAGGGAAAAATGCATCTGAATTGTTTCCTGCTGTTGTGAAGAATGTGGCCAGTAAAAATATTGAGGTATCGTTTTGATTCATAATTTTCATGTAAAAAAATCATATACTTTTCAGTTACTTAAAATGCAACATAAGATATTTAAGTATCACTAGATTTTTGTTGATTTTTGAGGAGAGTATGTTTGTGTGATAGGAAGTTGTGATATCTGCATGAAAGTGAAAATGCCAACAGACATGCCTCCTAATTGCCCATTGTTAGCAACTGTGATAATCAAGAAATGTGCCTGGTTGTCTTTTTGAGTCTAGGAAGTTTGAGAGAAGGAACAGTGTCCACTGAAGAATATTTTCAAGGATCTGGTGATGTCAGAGCAGATATTTCAGGTGGAGATAAATGGAGTATAGCAGGTAGAAATTAAGGATATAGAGAAAATTTTTCACTTATAATTAAGGATTAATATTATTCTTAAAGCCACATCTCTTGGTTTTGTTTATTTAGTAGATGCTCTTCTAGGGTGTACAGTGTACATCTTTAACTTATTACAGTCTTCCACTAGGGTTTACAATATATATCTGTAAGTTATCACAGTCTACTTTCAAATAACGTTATTCAGTAGTACCTACCCCCTCACATATCACCCTTTGAGGTTAGTTCTCTCATTTTCCATATTTTGAAGACAAGGTAGCAGCAAAGTTAAATTATCTGACCACAGCTAGTCTGTGGACAAGTCAAAGTTCAAAGCCAGGTTGCTTGGCTTCAGAACCCATTGTAGACCCTGTTAGAGCAGTCCTTGCCGTTTGGTGAGTTCTTCCTTCCTCTTTCTTTGAATACTTATCAACATTGGATATTAGCTGTCCTTTGGGAGGTATCTGGCATTGTTATAAATTTATATTTTAAATATGGGTAGAAATAACCAACTCCTTAGATATAGGTTATAAATTAATGAGTTCTCCCTGAACTTGCAGTCTTCTTATAAACAGAAAATTCTGTAGTAATTATTGTGCCTTCAAAGCTGTATGTACTTTTCAGTTATAATAGTAGAACTTTTCTATTTGTTCATCTTTTTCTTTACAATCAGATTCTGGTATGCTGCCTAATGTTCTGCAATAAAAATGTCCCTATAAACATAATTAGATTTGTTTGGATTTCTTTTGTTTTTGAAATATCATTTTCGTTTTTTGAAACATGCTTAGTCCTTAGATGTTCTGGGAAAACTGACATAAACTTTTCAGAATTTATGTTCAAAGAATTGATTGATGTTTTATTGCTATCAAGTACAAAATTTCATTTTTACAAGTACATGTACATGCTCCCTTAGACACACAGTTGAGCTATATGTCATCTGCCATTCGATGTTAAATGATACCAAAAGTGACCTAGTAAGCAATCAGTAGTTATAGTACAGAAATAATCAAAGGTTTAGTCAATAACTCATGAAGTTTGATGTACCAGTATTGATAAACTAATTAAAAAGATCTGCCTGTGTTCTTCCAGCCTACTGGGGCTCTGCTATGATTAGCTTTACAGCAAGGAGTGTTGTAACATTGAATGAAAGTAACTGATCAGAGAATGTTGTAGTCACGGAGCTTTAAGTAGTCCCATTTCTGGTCACAGAATGGTTTCAGGGAAAGTAGGCTTTCTCTGCACACCTGCAGCCAGTCAGTGCATAGGCCTCTTGTGGTCAATATTGATTGATCTTATAACAGAAGTAGAACAAATGTAGTGTTTTGCAACCTTCTGTGATTTAATATTGTTATACTTTTTGCTATAACAGTCACAAAAATCCTTCTATAATAGTGAGTAATTATAGCAATACCTGATAGCTCAGCTGTGTTTCTGAATGTTTTAGTGTTGCCAATATAAACCTCTGGATATATTCTGGAGCTTGTAATTCAGCTTTAAAAAGTTGGCTGTACAGTTACTTAGTAAATAAAGGTGTTACTGGGAAATCACAAGAAGATGAGGGGGTAGGTGGACTCTAACCCATTCTTTCAAAACTTTCCAAGGAACTGTAGATGGAGATCCAAATATAATTAGTAAGGAGAAAGAATATTTTAAATGATTAATTTCTTAATAAAACCCCCACATGTTAAAGACTTTGGAGATAATCTTCTTAATACTTATCATTTCCTCATAGTATGTCGATTGTCGGTGAATTATATTGTTGGTGGTAACTTAGATCCTAGATGTAGCAGTCTAATGAAAAATATCTTCCTATTTTTCAGTCTGCCATTGGGCTGTGATGTTTCTTTCATTCAGCTGGTAACTAGTGAGCTCGTAGTATATGCCACCAATGTGATGAGTAATGCAAATATATAAATAAGTAAGGAATGGTTCCTGAACTAAATAACCTCATGTTCGTTCCAAGATAGATTTGAGAAATAGCTACTTAAATACTTCTTGTGTGTTGATTTGATACATTGAAATTACTGTAAATCAGAACCTATAAGTGTTGTAATCTTAGGAATTTTAAAATCTGGTTGGAGAGAAAATCATCTATATACCTCAGTTAGATAGATATGTGCTTCCTAAATTATAATTTAAGAATTAAAAAAAATTTATTTCCACTTAAAAATAATTTAAAACATTGGGTATATTTTGGATCATATGTTTGCCATCTTGTATACTAGTATCACATAATTTTGGAACCCATTTATATAAGATCACTCGGTTCCACTTGGCTCATGGACTTTCAGGGGACCAAGTGAATTGATATCATATGTAGATGCGTGGTCACTTAGGTGAGAATGCTATTGATTGATCGGCACTCAGAGGTGTGTTTTTTTTGAAGAGTGTTTGTTCCTGGTTGATTAACATTCACAGATTGCTTAACTTCCAAAAGTTTGCTCATTTAGCTGGGTTTATTGATCTGTTAAACAAGTTTGCAACAGTTTTGGTGGCTGTATGTTGCCAATGCTACAGAAAAAGCTATCTTCATAGGGATCTTAAAAATAATTTTAGCTTGAGATTTTTATAAAGAAGAGGTTTAAAATACTTTTATAATTAGAGAAAATATCATTTTGTGTTGGTGGATGTGTAGAAAGATAAGATTCATCCCTAAAGTGAAAATATCTTTATTGTTTTATAGAACACAAAATTAATAAATATGCCAGCACCCAGAGATAATCACTGTTAACATTTGACTGTATAGATTTCTCAACTTTTATGTTTACCTGGTGTGGATCCTGGTTCTTCCTTTAATGGATGTGCTTTATTAGTCAAGTTGCTTAACTTCTCTGTGCTTCAGTTTCTTAATCTGTAAAATAGGAATAGTGAGACCTGTTCATTGAGTAGTGAATATAAAATGAATTAATCTCAGAAAACATTTAGAACAACGCCTGGCACATAGTTAGTGCCATATATGTATTTGCTATCATTACCATCTTGTGTTCATTCTAAGACATTTGTTTTCTATTTAAACAATTGGGACTTACCTTAACAATTGATGATGACTTATACATGGCAGGGGTTTTTATTCCTTTCTTTGTGGTTCATAATATAATGGTGCATTTTAAAATTGATGGTCCATCTTAGATTGATAAAAATATATGTGTGTATCTCTTTTTTATACATTTTTAAAAATTTTACAAGGACATATTTTTTATGTCAGGTACAGATTTATTTAATTCTATATGTAGTGGCTGGATGGTATAGTGTTATATAGATATATTATGTTTTACTATTCACATATTAATAGACTTTTTATTTTTTTATTTTCACTTTTGTGTAAGATTTTGATGAATGGAATTTGGGGGACAATAGGTGATAACCTGAATGGAGTTAGAAATAAAAAGTGCAAGTTATATTTGGGAACTGTTCCTGTTTGACTAGAAGGGAAGTTTGAGACAGAGTTTGGACTGTATTAAGTACTGAGTTAAGGATTATAGATTTGTTTTTAAGATTTTTATGGATTCATTTAGCAATAAAGAGTAATTGGAAATAAAGTTTTTGTTACTTTCACCTATGACCCTGTGATATAGTATAGAATAATGGATTGATATTAACTTAAAATGGTGTTTAGCATTTTTGTTAATAATGATGATGTTAATTTTTCACTTGTGCTCATGAAATTATGAAGAATAGCAAAATAAATTGAATTACAAATTAAGGTCTAAAATTATTTTAGGATAATTTTGGGTTGAATTTAAGTTGTTGAAAATTTTTATAGGTAGACGTAAGACCTTGCCCTCCTTTTAAAAGATAATAAAAACCTCAGTAGGACAGTACTCAAGTATGGGTTGATTTAGTCAATAGTGCATTTCTATTATTTGTATCCCTCATTTAAAAAATGTTTTTGCAATTCAATTAATATTTTAATATTATTTTACAAGTTTTGCTCAGGAACTTTTTATTCCCTTCAGGAGGAAGGACATCTTGATAGGATGTTATTATTATAGATTGGATTATTAAAATTCTTATTTAACAAGAGTTTTCTGTTGTCATTTTTTATTCTACAGTATATTATCTTTATTTTACAATCTAAGCTATGACCAGGTTCACTTATTTACTTCAAGAAAATGGTATAGAAAATATGGAATTTTTAATTACTTGGCTAGGATTAAATGATTTTTTTTTTTAAACAGATCAAGAAGTTGGTATATGTTTACCTTGTTCGATATGCCGAAGAACAGCAGGATCTGGCACTCTTATCCATAAGTACTTTTCAGCGAGCTCTGAAGGTAAATAATGGAGTGAACAGGCAAATAGCTACAGGGTTTCTGCACAGTTATAGGTGTGTCATTTAAAGAAGTGGAGCAATAATTCACTAAGTGGCACAGTAGTGTTTTTGGAAGAGTTGAAAGGCCTCTCACAGTGCCTATTCAATACCCTTAGAAAATAATTTCTGTAACCAACTGGACCTTGCCCTATGTTTCAGTTTCTGTATGTTTATATTCAGCATAATCATTATCATGCATCTTCATCATTATACCAACTATTTGTTGAAAGTATGCAAAGAGGGGACATGATTCTTTTTATTAAAGGTAAAACTTGTGACCTGCATCATTTTAATATGAAACTCAAAAACCTAGCATATTTAGTAATCGATGATTAACTAGAATTGAAATAATTAGTTTTCTTGTTAAAACAGTATTCTGAGAAATAAACATTTAATTCTCTTTTTGTCCTTATCCATTTCCATATACTGGTTGTTTATTTTAAATTAAGCAGCTTTTTTTTTTTTTTGCTATTGTTATATCATACCCTAAAAGAACCTATTAACTGTGTCATAAAGATGTCTTTGAAATTTTGTAAATTTGAAAGTTTGATGAATATTTTTACACTGTTTTTAGGACCCAAATCAACTAATTCGTGCAAGTGCTTTGAGAGTTCTGTCAAGTATTAGAGTGCCAATTATTGTACCGATTATGATGCTCGCTATTAAGGAAGCTTCTGCTGATTTATCACCATATGTTAGGAAGAATGCAGCCCATGCCATACAAAAATTATACAGGTAGGTGCTTTGTTAGTATCAAAGATCTCTAATGCTATGTGTAATGTTATAGCCCATGGCTTATTTTATTAGCTCTTAGAACTAGTCTGTTCTAAGTTCACACAGTGACTGTTTTTCTTCCACATTCTTAAGACATCTTTAGTTTTGTTTCGGTTTTAGAGACCCTATGCAGGTTTTTACCTGTAAGCCTATTAGGGCCTGGGATAATTTATAGATTATATAACTTAAAAATAATCAGAATTTTAATTTCTATTTATATAGTCTCTCATGTACACATACACATATATTATTAGAAAATTAAGATTCTTTTGTTTATTTATTGTAGAGTAGAATTGTAAGTATATTATCCTTTGGACTCACTTTGTTTTCCTTTTTTCCATGTCTGGTTCTTTATAAGAGCTATTTTATTAAATAATTTTTAAATGCTAATTTTAAATATAGCACTATACTGTGTTTGTATGATGTTTATTAAAATACAGTGCTTTGATCTCTGTGGTAAACATATTGCCAAAAAAATTACCTATGATAATTTAGTATTATTTTCTGTTACCATTTATTTCACAAGCTTTTATCAAGATTATTTTGTGTTATTGGTATTATGTTTGTAAAATGTTTGAAAACAGTAGAGGATGTATGATCACATATTTGAGGAAAAAATCAAATATGCCAAGTAATTAAAGGCAATCTATAACTGAATAAGATTTTTAACATATGTTTTATATGTATATACAAAGGCACACCAACAATGCTTTTTAATAGGTTAGGGCATTATGGGATTTCATAATGTAATGATGTAATGGAATGGCATAAGTTAGGAAAGACAGCTTAAAGAGGAAAGACTGGAATTGAAATTTGAAAGAATTGAAAGGTTGAATGTTCAGATAATTATAATGATTAACCATAAACTTATATAATGCTTGTACAAAGTAAAAACTAATTTTCTTAGATTAACTGTCGGATAATGTTATATTATGCTTCTCACTCATTGTCTTTTTTTTTTGTTATAAACTTGAAGAATAAGATCAGAGTTTACTGTGATGGTTTAAAAGTCCATCAATGGGCTCAATTCTATCTCTTCAGCTTTATCTTGTACTCTTCTTGCCTTGAATTTACAGTCTAGTAGTTCAGTACTGCTGGTTAATCCTCTTCAAAAAATGTTTTTATTTCATTACCATCTCTTGTTCCTCCTTTAGTCTCTACCTAGAAAATTTTCTCCTTTCTTCAGCTCTAATGTCAAGTTATTTAAGATTCCTCTAAGATGTCAATTTCTATAAGAAATCCTTTCTAACCCTTCTGCCTTCATTGGTGCTCTTCCTCTTTATCCTCATAATCCCTTTTATTTATCATAGATGTGATTATGTTTGGGACTGTTTACTAACTCTGTCTTATTTATCTTTGTATACCAATTGTTGAGCTTTTCAGTAACCGAACAATTGAATTCCATGTTGGGAGGAAATTATATTGTCAATATCTCAATGCTTAAAGCTGCTATTAAGATGCATTTCTTAATATTGTACTTATGTAAACCTTTGCTTGTGTTTCCTGGTTTTAGATGGCAGATTTTATAATACATGTCTGCATCAGTGAACTAGGATAATACAAAATTCTTATTTGGAAATTCTGTATATTTGTTTTTGACAATATCCAAAGTTAAAAAAAAAATGATTACCATCCTGTTATTTTCTCTCACCAGTTAAAAAAAATTTGTGTCTTATTTATTTGTAGTTAATTTCTTAAGATTTTCTAACTTTTTTTTAGAAGTGAATTTATTCTTTAAATACTTTCTTAATGGTATTGATATCTGGGTTTAATTAATATCAGCAACTTTAGAGAGAAAGGTTAAGAGCCATTTGGGAGAAAAGCATCCCATTTTACTTTAAATTTATTTTCTGTTTGTTTTTATTTTTACAATTAAAATTTTTAAATTGTAAACTTAAAATTTTAAATTTTTTAGTATTCTTGAAATAATTGGCCTCATTTAAAGTTAGAATTAAAAGGGAAAAAATTAATGTCTTTTTATGTCTTAGCCTTGATCCAGAGCAGAAGGAAATGTTAATTGAAGTCATTGAAAAACTTCTGAAGGATAAAAGCACAGTAAGTAATGCCTTTTTATGTCGAAGTAAATTGTGTTTTAACCTTTGACCAGAATTGCCATCCTCCAGTAATTTGCCAAAATGACGAACACAAAGGGAAAGAAGAGAGGCTGTATGTTCTCTAGGCCTTTTAAAAGATATGGAGTTGTTCCTTTGGCCACATACATGCAAATCTACCAGAAATTATTGTAGATATCAAGGGAATGGGTCCTGTTCAATAAGGAATGCCCCCACATGTTACCATGACAAAAATGGAAGAGTCTACAGTGTCACCCAGCATGGGGTTGACATTGTTGTTAACAAACAAGTTAAGGGCAAGGTTCTTGCCAAGAGAATTAATGTACGTATTGAGCACATTAAGGTGCTCCAGGAGCCAGGATAGCTTCTTAGAAATGTATGAGGAAAAGTGATCAAAAAAAGGAGTCCAAAGAGAAAGGTACCTGGGTTCAACTGGAATGCCAGCCTGCTCCACCCAGAGCAGCACACTGTGAGAACCAGTGGAGAGGAGCATGATCTGCTGGAATACGTTCCCTATGAATTCATGGTATGATAGGTGTAAAGAAATAAAAGACCTCTCTAAGTGAGGAGGCGTCCCCTCCCCCAAAGAATATTTAAAGGAAACTTAAATTGTGAAAAAAAATTGTGTTTTATTTACAGAGTATCATTTTACCATTGTATATTTGATATAATTTTTCTTATTGATTTTTAAATGGTTTAAATATTATTGTTCATTAAAATCCTTGAAGAATAAAAATGGCCACGTAAAGAGGATTGCATTTAGAATTTTAGTTTGTTTTACATGTTTCATCATCAGAGTCTGAAGAAGAACAAAAGGAAATCCTTTCTTTAATCTGTGGCTAAATTGTTGACTGATTTTAGTGACAAAATTTTTATTTCAAGCAATGATTTATTAGGATTTTTAAAGGCTAGATCACCTATGAACAAATAATTGTTTTAAAACGTAGTGTTAAGAAGTGTTAAAGAGATAATGAAAAATTAGAGAGGTGCATTTTAGTATTATACATATGTTTTAAAAAAAAAAACACAAATATTTTCCTATGTATAAGACTGTTTTATTGGCTGGTAAGAATGATCTTACTGGCTAATATCTTTTGGGACTGTAATATCTCCTCTCCTTCCCTTCTCCACTCCCATTCTATGTGTGTAGTGATAATGAGATCTAGGAATAGTTATGACCATGGGGTCTGTGAGCAGACCTCTGGAGGAGCTGGTATAATGGTGTCTGTGATGGAGGCTTCTGTACCTACCTGTATGGCTCAACTATTGAGGAAAAGATCTCAGATCATTTTAGGATGATACCACCAAGGAGCATGTATATCCATATATAGCATCTCTCTGATACAGTAGCCAATAGCTCCAAATAGCTAGTGTTGCATGGCTTACCCTATGCTCTATTATGGAGAATATTCAGTATGTACTTGAGAGAAATGTATATTCTGCTGTTGTTGAGTGGAGTGCTTTATAGATGTCTGTTAGTTCTAATTGGTTTGTAGTATTGTTCAAGTCTTCTGTTTTTTCTTGATCTTCTGTTTGGTGGTTCTATCCATTATTATAAATGGAGTATTGAAGTCTACTATTATTGTAGAGATGTCTCTTTTTCCTTTTAATTCTGCCATTGTTTACTTAATATACTTAGGAGTTCTGATGTTTGGTGCATGTATATTTATAATTGTTTTCTTTTTTTATTATAAAATGTCCTTCTGCCTCTAGTAATGCTTTTTATTTTAAAGTCTATTTTGTCCAGTATAAGTATAGTTAATCCAGCTTTTTGGGGTAGCTGTTTGCGTGATATATCTTTTTCTTTGTTTATACTCTCACCCTTTTGGTATTTTTAAAATCAAATATAGTTGGATCTTGGTTTTTAATCCAATTTGGCAAGATATGCCTTTTGGTTAAACTGTTTAATCCATTTACATTTAATATTATTGATATAGTTGAATTTACAGCTTTCATTTTACTTGTTTTTCTGTTCCATAATTTTTTTGTTCGTTATTCTTTACTATTTTATTTTACATTAAATGAATATATTCTTTTAAACATTTTAATTTCTTTAATGAGTTTTTCCACAATATATTTTTAATAATATTGGATTTTACATGAGGTTATACTTATGGAGATTTCATTCCTAGGCCAATCAGCAAATTTCTTTTAGTCTGTCATGTAACAGAAAGCCTAATTGCATTTCTTCTATAGTATTTGGTATAATGTAGCAAGTAAGCAAATTTAGATTTGCTTAGTAAATGAAGACAGAGACAAGAAGTTTAATTCCTTTCTGTCTTCTGTATGGCATACTTGTTATCTGCTTCTAGGACCCAGATACGAAATCAATATTATTGATATAATGGTTAACTTGATTTTAGTAATAATAAAATAATATTTAGTTTCTTCTGTGTACAAGACATTTGCTAAATACTATGGAGAATACAGTAAGAGCTACAAGAAACATCTTTTATTTTAATGTAATGTGTAATGTGTAATGTGTGCATGTCTTTCCAAACAAGGGTACGTCACAAGTGAAAATTATAGTCTCTGGAATTAGAGTTGGATTTGTGTCTGAACTTCTGTCACTTGGTAGCTATGTATCAAGCCTTCATAAATTTCAGTTTTCAAACTTGTAAGGCTTATAATTTCTAATGTATAAAGATTTTGTTTGTGTTGAATGAATTGTTGTACATAAAACCCTCAGCACAGTGCCTGATACCATAAATAATAGCAAATGAGAAGAAATACTCAAAAAGGAATGTAAAGAACAATTTTTTTTATAAATTTGGAATGTCTGTTCTTGATTTCTGACCATTTATTTCTAAACACAGTAGAAGAAATATTGAGTACCTTTTTATAGAATGTATTTCATATATGTTGAATGATTGTGGAATTTGTTACATTCTTGCAATTAGATGTTTACTACTATTTTTAATGTTTTGTCTCATAAATGGTTTGTGTCATGCCAATGTTCATAGTTAGATCTTTTGGGGGCTTTGATGGTCTATCATTTATGAGGCATTCTTTTTTTCTAAAGTGTTATATAGTATATATTTATGTTTTAAAAATTAAAAACATCTATATTTATTTTTCTATCTATATTACACAGCGATAGTTTATACTAAATACCTCAAATTCTATGTAAGAGCACAGGGTTCCTTCTAGCTTCCTACCTTTTCACCTTCTTCAGTGTTAAGAAATGTGACTCCCTTTATCCACAGCATATTTACATATTTGCTCAGTTCCAAAATGCAAAGAAAGTATTGTTTCAGAACTGCTAACATGCACCTCTGTGAGTAAGTGAGATTCAGATTACTGAGTTAAATATTTAGAGTTGCTTTTTATATTTTGTCTAGCCTTCGATGCTATTATAAATTGAAATTTCTTTATCATTTCATCATTAAACTCATTATATTGGTATATAAGAAAGCTATTGATTTTCTGATGGTAATTTTATATACTGTTTCTTTACTGATTTCGTTCTTTGTTTGATTTAGTTTTGTCCTTTATTCTTCATAGTTTATTCTAGAAAATGAATTATATCATCTGCAAATAGAGTTGTTTTACTTCTTTTTCAATTATGACTAATTTTTCTTGTCTAATTATATTGGCTCATACCTCTAGTAGAGTGTTTAATAGTAGTAGAGATGGTGGACATCCTTGTCTTGTTTCAGGTTAAAGAAAATGCCTGTAATGTGTCTGCATTAAGTGACATGTCGACCCTGAGGATTTTCTCTTTATCTTTGAAATATAATAGTTTTATAGTTTTAAATATTAATTCTGTTCAGTTAACTTTTTCTTCAGAGATTCAGTTTTATGTAAGTTGGATCTTTTTTTGCCTGTGTTACGTTTCAACTGTTGTTTTCTAAACCTTTTTACTTCTTCACATTATTTCTATTTCCTTGGTTCTTTTTCTTTTTCTTAATGCCCCTTATTAAAGTTTGATTCAACGGTTTCCTTCTGAGGCACCTTACAATTTAATCATCATATCTGATGGTTTTTTTCTCTGTTTCTTTCCTGCTTTCAATCAGCTCCTGTTTCCTTTCTTTCTGATGTTTTTTGTTCATTTTCATTCTTTGTTTTTGAATTTCTGATTCACATTTATTTTTCTGATCTTCCAAGTCTTCTCTGAAGGTACTTAATTCATTTTGTAGTGTTATGTTACAGTTTTCTTTTGCTTTAACATTGATTTTTTTGTGTGTGGGTAATTTTCATCAGTTGAATTAGTTTTCATTTTCTGTTTTCAATACTTGCAGATTACTTGCATCTTTATACTTCTTTCAATAGGGTTGGTGGTTTAAGTTTGAGGTTGCAAGATTCCTAGTATAAGAGCCCCCTCTCCGAATAGCAAAGTATGTTTTTTTATTAGATGACTTTTTTGGAGGGCATCCATAGGAAGAGGTATATGTCCTAAGATTGTTTTGATTTTTTTTTCACTTGTAGAACCTAAAGTTTTTCTCTTATTATTATTTTTTTTTCTGTTCCCTTACAATTTCTAAGGGGCTCTTCTTTCTCTGCTTCTTTTTTTTTTTTCCTTAAAACTTTCTGTTTTCAGGATAGCCTCATTTAATTCCCTTCCACTCCCCCTAATGAAGTACTTCCCTCATAATCTGCTCTGATCTACCAGGAATCTTTTACAGTATTTTCACACTTAGAGTACTCTTTCTCTTTCTGTTGTTGACTTCAGTTCCTTCTTATGCCCACCACCAACTCCTTTCTCCTTTGTTGTGGCAGTTTTATCAGAGTGTCATAGGGTTTTGTGAAGTTTTGTGATACAAGCATGAAAGATAACTCTCTGAGATTTAGGATTTATTTTCCTACTTTTATGTAATTTGAAGTTTGAAGATTATCTGTGTTTTAATTATACTTAGGACATAGGTTTTGTCTTTAGTTTTTCTGGGCTTGAGTTGGATGATTCAGATTTACCTAGGTAACATTAACTTGTCTACCCAGTTTTTAAATTAGTTTTATTTTTAGAATGTTTCTGATCATTTTTTTCCTTTGTATGATTATAGTCTAGTACAGAAGGGTTAAAAATGCTCTGATATCTATACATATATTTATAGATCTTTATTCTTACATTTGCTTTATTCTTACATTTGCTTGTCACAATAATACTTTATTGAAGGAAGACAGCTATATTTTCTCTCTCCCTCAAGTTAATAATGTTAGCACTGAATTAGAATCCTGAATTATTTTTGTTTAAGAATTTCCTGGTTTAGAAGAATCAGGTCTAATTTATTTTCACATTTTGAAAAGGAATGTATTATCAGAAGGAGCTTCTTGGGACCATTGTCATGATGATGACATTGCTATTGCTGCTGATAAATATAAATTTGAAAGCTATTAATTTATTTAAAAACTATTCTTCATTTAACCTTTTGATTTTGAGATATACCTTCTGTTGCTTATTTTAACCTAAAGGAAGATTTTCTTATTTAGATCTCAAAGAACACTAGTTCTGTAATTCTCATTTTAAGGAAAGGTGGAAATATAAACATATTAAAATAGAATGGTTTTTCCCTTTTACTAAAGACCAATGTTTGTCATATGAATAGTTCTCTTCTAAAAATAAGTCACTTTGAGTTTGGGAATATAGTTATGGTAAGATAACTGGAAGAACATTTTAATGTTAAGTTAGGGAACTGTTGTCTGAAGGTATCTAACATTTTAAAGCTTTAATAGATACCTCATAATTATTGTCAGTGAAATTAAAAGGGAATATTTTATCTATATTCTGCCATCTCGAATCACTTATTTTATTTTCTTTATATAATTTCTTCCTTTTCTATTTCTAGATTTACCATTTTCATCCTATTTTCTCTAACATATCCTAAACACTTCTTTACCACAAACCTTTTCAAATGTTCAGTTATAAATTCATTTTTTAAATTTGTAATTTTTTTAAAATGTAGAAATCCATATTTGTTGAGCAATTTAAACATAGCAGTGGATAGTCTCTTATCTGGAACACCTCAGAAGCAGGGTGGTATTTATTTTCTTTTTCCATCAGGTTAATTTTAAAGAAATCCCTTTGATGGCATTTAACTTTCTAACTGAAAATGGAGTTCAGAGTTTGATCAATGGCTACTGAAAAACTGAATTGTTTATTTATATTTTTAATGACAAAATTTCCTCTCAATTTAGCTGTAGGATGATGTTTAAAGAATGTATTCATAGTTCATAACTAAACTGTGGGGTTAAGACACCATTTTATAAGTTATTGATTTAATGTTGGTGAAAGCTTCACTGTTGTGAGCAAAAAAAGAAAAAACCCACACCTCTGAGTTTGTGCAGATGTTTTGTTGTGATAGATCTATTATCCAGCTATTAGAAGATAAATGACTTATCTTTCCCATTTTCCATGCCTCTAGAAAATTGAAATAAGAAGGGGAATATCATTTGGGCTGTATGATTAGAGCAGGTTGGATGGCTATTAATTTAAGAGAAGAAAATCTTGGCAACATTGGCCAACTTATACCATATTATCAATCAAATCTTGATGCACTTCTTGTGATGACCCAGCACTCTCAGGTTTTTGCAATGTTAATTAGAATTCATGACAAAATAGATGCAAGGAAACATTTTGTACCCTTCATAATTTTATAGAAAATTTATTGTTATTAAAGGAACCATTTGCTTAGTGTGATTTTTTTCATTACCAGCTTGTCAACTAGCGTAGATAATCTGGAGAAAATATGAACTCCATAGATGGGGTGTCACTTTTGTTGATGGTTCATGTAGTTTACCTTGGAGCACAGCTAATGGCTGAAGTTCATAACAACAGCACAGAAAAACGTGGCAACCAAGGGAAGATAAATGAACCATGTTTATTGCTTTAATATAAAAAATACATAAATGGAAAACTGCATTTGAATTTGATGAGCTCATTGCTAGTTTTGTTGGAGTGATTTATTTTTCTTCTTATATAAAAAGCTACTATTGACACAGTGAGATAGAAATTAACTGTCTGTTTTGGGGAAACTAATTTTTTGGTTTCAAAATCTGAGTAGATCATTTTATTTTAATTTTGGGAGTTTTATAGAATATTGAACATTTAATAGACCAAAATTATCAATTCTTCTGGCAGTGTTTAGCCTAGGGCCAGTTTGTTTAAACCGTGCAATGAAATATCTAAAATAGTTTTGTTTTGTGAATGTACTTTACATCCTTCCTAATTATTTTGGGTTTCCTTAAACTTTATTTGTACTTAAGTAATTATTTTCTTTCTTTTTTCATGTTCTTTGTTAGTACTTTAGAATTATATGGTATCTACAGCTCTTGATATAATAAATATAATACCATCTGGGAGCTGATTTTTCTTTTAATTGTTCAGAGTTTACAAAACACTGAAAATAAGAATCTGTAGGCTTAGGCAAAATAACTTGATTTACATAGTAGTTCTTAAACTAATGAATTACTATTTCTGTAGATTATTCTGAGTGGTACTTAGAACTTAATAGGTGTACTTGAACACCTTTTACCAATTGATAAATATATCTTATATTAACATGATTGACATATACTATATACAGGTATAAATACATTTCACAAATACTGTTATTCTATAGTTTGATAGTTTGTTAGTCATAAACTTAGTTGTTTTTAGAGATTTTAAATGATATTAATTCCATTCTTTTAGAAATAAATGATTATCACGGTATATAATTTTTGAAGTTTTATTTATGCAGAAGATACCAAATATAAAGTTGAAAACACGAACTTAACTTTCTTTTCATATCAATAGCAAATAGAAAATTATACATATAATACATTTTTATTTGGTTCACACAAATAATCAATTCTTTGCTTTTTCAATTGAGGTGCATACATGCTGGGACCAGCAGGCACCAGTACATGGGCAGGGCTGGAGTCAATAAATGCAGCTTCACGTTTATACTGATTGGTAATTCATAAAATCCCCACAGGACTGGAAGCTTGTTTAGCATAATAGCAAGTCTATATTCTGAGCTGTTTTCTTTCAATTGTATTGTTGGTTGCATATTAATAAACTAAATGTCAGCCAAGTAGAGGGACAAACACTAAAAATATGAATATCATTGTGTCTAATATTTTTCAAAAAGTACCATTTTAGTAAGTTATATTTCTATTTAATTGCTTATTTTAAGTCATTGGGGAAATTTTAGACACTAAAATGAAGATACTTGGTGTTCAGAAAGAATATGATATTAATTTATATTTTTCAAAACCGTATTATACTGTTGGCTAACTCTACATTTATCAGTGATACCTATATAGAAGTATTTGTATATTGAATATTTTTGCTTAGTTTGTATCTTTATAGCAAAGAAGTCTTGATTTCAGCACTTTGCAAAAGCGCGACAGTTTCAAAAACAGCATTTATAGTTCATTAATTGATCATAGAGCAAGCTGCCTTTTGTTATGTAAATGTTAAAAATGTACTAAAATTTTAGCTTGTGTGTGTTTTTGGTAAATACATTATATTGGTAAAAATTAACAGGTAGATTAATATGTGTGCCATTTTAAAGTATTTTTGTACCAAAAACATGAGTTCCTCACACACATTTTAAGATAAATTCATTGTGAAATTATTGTCATTTTCATTTTAAACTGGCATGATGTCCTTGTTACTGCTTGATTCTTTTTCTGAGTACTGTTATGTACTAAATAATGAATCTTTAGAATATAGGTTAGCTTTAAAAATGAAAAATGTGCATAATGAATATATTTAATCCATGTATAAACAATTTATTGAAATTTAACCTGAAATAGAAAATTACCAGAATTTCTAACATTAGTACTGCAGAAAAATATTAGCTTTGTAGACATATTACAGCTATTAAAAATATTCTTTGAGGGGGTGACACTTTAGATTTTATTGGTTATTTAAACATGTATAATCATTTATTAATTAAATGCCTGAATATGTTAAACATTGTCATAAGATTCATTTCACCTCTATAACACCTGAGTAGAATCTTTGATGGTAGGAAAATTTTTTTTTAATGAGTTACTATTTCTTTCTTTTCTAGCTGGTAGCTGGTAGTGTTGTGATGGCTTTTGAAGAAGTGTGCCCGGATAGAATAGATCTGATTCACAAGAATTACCGCAAGCTGTGTAATTTACTGGTTGATGTAGAAGAGTGGGGGCAGGTGGTCATAATCCACATGCTAACTCGGTATGCTCGTACACAGTTTGTCAGTCCTTGGAAAGAGGTAAGTGTTGGACAATCTTTCAATTATAAAATATACTAATAAAATGGATGAGCTTTACCAAATGTGTATAAAACATTAAGAGTAGTAAAATATAGATATCTGCATATTTAAGGAGGTCTCATTTTACTTGTGTTCTTTTGGAAAGCCAGAAAGCAATATAAATGCAAGAATAGTTATTCATTGTTTTGGCACTAATTTGATAAAACTTAATGGCATAGTGTATAAACTTCGTATGGTACCTAGCAAGAGGCCCTTGTGAGGAGTCACTACATAGTGACATTGCCAAATCTTGGATTTTTTTTAATGACTCTTTACACCTTTGATTCCCAACTGTTTGAAGGATTCACTTGTAAAAGTAGATGATGTGATTCTAACACATGTGAATTTATACCTAAGATAATTTCTTGCCTTTATAGATAAATATTATTGAACTTTTAAACTACTTTTTCCTAGTTTTATATTTCTAAAATGTTTTTTCTCTTTTTTCTTAAGCTTATAGAGTTTTAGTAAAATCAATATTTAAATATACCTTAAAGTGAAGTTATTTTGTGCAGATTAATCTAGAGACTTACTTTATTCTTTTCACTATCTTGACAATTAAAAATTTTTTATTACATAGTTTGCAGTATGGTATATAGTATGGTATAGATTTAACATTTAAGTGTAAGTCTTAAACTTGTTTAAAGAAATCATTAAATATTCCAGGAATGACACATTTATTCTAATCTTGTGATATTTATTTTTTGTCTATATTGTAGATTTTAAATATCAGCTGTATAGAAAGTAAAGCACTAAAAATTCACCAATTATGTCATAGTGGTTTGTACACAAACTGAATGAATAGGCCTTGAATGGGCATTACATCTCACTTTTGTTGATTAGAAATACATAATATTTAAGTGATGGAAAAATGTACATAAAATCGAAAAATGGTCATAATACATGCATTAGATGATATGTCAAGCTTTCAGATATTTAGGGAGTTTAAATGTTTAAAGTGTTCATTAATGTTTTCTACAATGGCTTAGTATTGTTATATTAAAAACTATTTAAAATTTTTAAAAATAAATCTTTATCCAGAAGGTGTTTTGTAATATTGACTTCATTTTAATTTTGGTATTTATAAAAAAGTGTTTAGGCTCTTCTACTTAAAAATCTAAGTATGTTTTAATTCATATATAAAAGTTTTATGCCACATAGGGCTCTTAAATTGATGACAACTTTTTATCCATCTGTGCTTTTATTTTATAAACTTAATTTCATTTGTCACTGAGCACAGTAAACTTTTCATGGCACTTTTGCTGGATTAAGAAACATATCCCAGCTGCAAAAGTCTTGGCCCTTTCATTTAAATGGTAACTTTGAGAAGAAATTTTTGTTGCTAATAGCTAGTTGTTTGATTTCAGCCAGTTCCTTTCCAGAATGCTATTCAGATATTTTTTCCTGTTGTGCAAAGTTATAGGTAATTTTGCCTTACCTACCCACTGTCACTATTTAATAAAACTTTTCATTTTACTTTTCTATCACCATCAAATTGTTTTCAGTAGCTATAAGCAAGTGATCCTTTGCTTTGTCATTATGTAGAAATTGGAGTTAAAATATTTATTTTCTTTACCATGTCTTCTAAAAATATGTAGCAGACTTTAAAATCTCTGATTTTGCAGTTTGTCTATTTATTTGTGTTTCTGTTTTTTCAATTTTACCTCTAATTTTAGATAAAATTCATGTTTAAAGCTGTTTGCAACACAAAGAAGTTAGGTTCTACACTCTACTATATATATTTATTCTTTTGACAGATAATTTGAAAAACTGGGAATCTATGCATTCTTTATTTACACATGTTGACTCTGTGAACATTAATTGTTACAAACATGAAATGAAGTCTGGTCATTGTCCTAGTACACTGGAATTGGGCTAAATAATTTCTTATCTTCGCTATTTATTAGTAGTCTGATCTAGGCATTATTCTGAATTATGTGGTTAATAGATTAATTCAATAGTTTTCAGGTGTACACGTCTACCCTCAGGATGCTGTAGCACTGCCTCTGGAACAACCATGGGGGATGGTTGTGCTCTGGGCTGTGCAGCCTGCTGGGCTCTTGTCACTGTTCCAAACAGGGCAGGCTTTACCTTTGTCTGCCTTTCATATGTGCAGCTTTGCAGATGATTTCCTTTGAGAGAGAGTTCTTGGCTTAAAGAAAAGAAAAGAAAAGAAAAAACCTACTAAAATAGAAGATATATAAGGGTTGCATTACCTATAATCATATGTATATTTTTATGTAATTTAAGGACATGGCGAAATAAATCTTCCTTTTTGTAACATTTTGGTAGACCGTTTAGAAGCAATTACTGGCAACCATTTAATTTCAGTTCTGGTGATTATAAACTTTTCTTTAGATAACACATTTTACTTTATTAATTTAAAATGATATCAGTTCAATCCAAAATAAGATCATAAGCTGTGTCTCTTTGTGTACATTGTGTTCAGTACCAGCCCGAAAGGTTTGAAAGGGTCATCCTTTTATCGTAGTATTGGAAGAGGCAGTCGAAGATGTTAGACTTTCAGTATGAATGCATTTATAAAATTAAAGTTCAGATGGATTATGATCATTTAGATCATGTCCATGCTCACTCTTTCAGTTAACCAATCTCAGACTTTTTCTGTGTCTAGTTATAATGCTGTTTTACAGAGAAACTTTTGAGTGAGCAGCTCAGCCACTTGCAGACTTAGAGACTTTTTGGTCTAGAATAAGTTGCATTCAATATTTTAGGACTACACATGGTAATTTTAACTTTAAAAGTTGGCAAACTGAATTGTAAAGCAATGTTTGACTATATCTGGAAGAAACTAAAAAGGTTTTGTCATTTATGTCTGCTTCCATTTTTTAACTTCTCCTGTATTCAAAAGCATATACCATGTAGTAAAGAACTATTTAAAGAGTATTACAAAATAGCAAGATAAAGTGGAACAGTATTCTACTAGAGTGAGGGCTGAGCTGTTATCGTAGTCCTTTTTTACATTTTTCCCATCAACACTTGAATGTATTTTTTTAATGGAATCAGCAGAGTAGAAAGGTGTTCACTCTAGTATCTCCATCCACTTTTAGATAACAGGCAGAAGTCTCTCGTATTAATGCTATGTGAACACTTTATGATATATAAAGGGCTATTTATCTTATAGTGAAAGAACTTGCAAGTGAGAAAAGTGTCACTAAAATAGTATATTGACTTAAAAATTATATAACATTTAAAATGCCCCCACTTACCAAATTTATTAAAATCAAGGTTTCTTTCTCAACTACCAAGAGAAAATGTGAATAATGTGTTGATAGTTTATATTTAGCAACTTAGTATTTTGTTATACTTCCTTATGTAGTAATTTATTTCAGATATGACAGTGGGAATTATTATACTCATTAATAGATGAAGAAACTGAGGCATATAGGTTTTAATGACTCACCTAAGATAATGTTGCTTTTAAAACATGGAGCCAGAAATATAAACAGTAATCTGATGCCTAAGTCACCATTCTTCCCTTTATATTCTATTACCTCATGACTTTTAAATTAAAATATCTTTTTGCTTACTTTAATAAGTTTCTGTCTGTTTGCTTATTCTGTTTCTGTCAAAGCTAATTTGAAGCCCCCCTCAATCCATAGTGCTCAGACATTGCAATTAATTAACAGCTATAATTAAATTTGCCTTTCACAAAGAAAGATCATGTTTCTCATTGACTTCTTTAAAACATTTGTTTATGTTTATAGGCTTGAAGGGTAGCAAAATTGTTTTGTGAGGAATTGAAAATTAGTAGAAATACTTTTTGAGTTGAGCTGATGTACATACTTTTGTCAGTAAGTTCTCAAATGAACACATCATATACAACAACCTTCTTTAGGGACAGAAGAGATTTTTAATTTACTTAATTTATATCATTATAGATCAGTATTTAGGCTGTTTATATGTAAATGTATGATTTGAGGAACAATTAAATGTTGACAAAGTAGATTGCAGTCATATCAATTGCAGTGCATTTTCCATAATTTTTCTAACTGACATCTTTGATGATAAATAGTGGATGCCAAGTCAAAGCCGATTATACAGTGCACTAGGAATTCATGGGGCTGTCAGGGAAAAGACCGATTGACTTTAAATTTACATATTAATGAGAAGATTTGTTAAGAGGGTGCTTGACTATAGAAAATAACAGCATATTTATAGGGCACGACATTTTATAAATAAAGCTGATGCAGGAAAATGGAAATTAAACCTTTTAGGTTAATAAATTCAAGAGACTGCTAAAATGCATATTTGCATTTTTATTTTCTTAAATTTACCTTACTCTTTGCAGTCCGTGTGGGTTGTTTTTTATTCTAGGTCAAGTTTGTATAATTTTCAAGGATATAAAATTACTTAAATATTTTCTTTGTGTCATTCAAGCCTATTATGGGAGAATACTTGAAGCATAAATCTCTAAGACTAAAGTTGCTTTTGTAGAAGAAATGGATTTTGAAAAAATGTTATCAAACGCCAAGTAAAGTTTAAGAGTGATTTAACAAAACTCATTAGTGGCATTAATTAAAAACAAATAAAAATCTGGCGCTGGTGCCTAACAGGAATGCTTTTAATTTTATTAATTTAGCTCTTTAAAGTTGAATTTTTCAAGGAGATGACAGTTTTGCAAGAATTATTAGAATTTTTTCCTTTAGTAGTCTGGAACTTAGTACTCTACCAAAAAGAAAAAGAAAATCTATAGATTGACAGTTACTTTTTGCATATGAATCCAGGTGATATAATTCTGGTGGCAGTATGTATGCTATTTTGAAGTTTAGAGTGATAAATTTACTGTTATCTCTCCCAGTATATCTGTACTTCAGTTATAAAACCTTATGTGGGTGTAAGGAAGTTCCAAGTTTAGAATTTTGTTTAAAATATTTTAAAGATAAATTTCTTAAGTTTTTCAGGGGTAGCTATAAATACAAACTCATCAAAACACAAAATTAATGTACTATACATAGTTCTTGATTAGTAGTTTTCCAAAAATACAAAGGTACTTTGGCTAAGGGTTCACAACTCCATATTTAGGTCCTGTCTTAGAGGACCTAAGTGTTAGAAATTATTTTTGAGTTTTAATTTTCTTTAGAGTTTAATTTTCTTTATAAGGTAAATTTTGTATTGTGTCTTACTAATGGACTGTTTTTGAATCCTCTTATTCTGTAGAGGAGTTGTAGAATCCATGCTTTACAATAAAAAAGTTTTTAGTGTGCTCTTTTGGGCAACTATTGATGAAGGGTTAAATATTCAGTTTAATGGGAAACTGTGGGCCATGTACTGATATTGAAATGAAGTCTCGCCTTTATCCATTGGTTATGAAGCATTCATCTCAAAGCCTCCTTATATTTTTTGATGTTTGTAATTTATTTTTGATTGGAATTTTTTTAACTCATAAAGTTTCTTTAAAAATTTTTAAAAATTTTATCAAAGTAACATGTACGTAGTTTAAAAAAAGAAGTTAAATAGTACTACGAGGCTGTATATA
Organism: Macroglossus sobrinus; assembly: GCA_004027375.1. Lineage (NCBI taxonomy): Eukaryota > Metazoa > Chordata > Mammalia > Chiroptera > Pteropodidae > Macroglossus > Macroglossus sobrinus. The sequence continues at coordinate 761,244 of PVKZ01000401.1, forward strand.
AGAAACATTTTTCTGTCCCACTCTTTCCAATACCTGAAATAGCTACCTCAGAATCTTTTAGGCTTTTGTGTTTATATGTGTATTTAACTTTCTCTATTTCTAAGTAATAGAATAACAGCAATAATATTGTTATTTCTTGATTTATCAATTTTAGATGTTATATATTACTTTCTATATAGAAATGGAGAATTTGGCATTCTTGTAATATATTACCTTATGCTTCAACTTTCCCTGTTCTATCCTTGCAATATAATTATGTTATGACTTTCAACCAGTGTGTGTTCATTTAATTTTAACTTTATGAATATTATTTATGCTCTATCATAACATTTTCATCTCTTTTCTTGTAGAACTTTCAGTTCTGCCTGGTATCAAAAATTGCCTTACTCTTAATTTGCTTAGATTAATTATTATGTCACAATTACAGAGCTTTCCAAATTCTCTATTACTATACTAAAATTTTTCCAAATATTATTTTATGTGCAGTGTTTAAATACTTCTTTCTAATTGATGACCTGATATCAATTCTTCAACTACCCCTTCTCTTTAAAATAAGAAAATCATGATTTTGTTCAGAGTAGGGATATATCTAGTTAAATATAATCAACTTCTCCAGATTCCCTTGGAGTTAGAAATGGCTATATGACCCAGTTGTGGAAATTGAGATATTTGTAGAAGTATTCTGGTTGAGATTCTGGGAAAACTATTGCTTTTCTGACAGGCTTACTTGTTATACATTGCTTTGCCTTTTCTTATTATTCCTTCCTGGAATGTATATGTGATGATTAGAGCTATAGCAGCCATTTTGCAAGCATCAGGATAAAACCATACTCCGGAAGTGAATGGAACTGAAAAAAGCAAAAATGTACTCCTTGTGGAGCTACCTAACTTGATATTTCTGTTACTTATAGCTGACCATAGCCCTAACTAGTATAGTTGTCAAATATATCAATCTTCCAGCAGCTTCGAAGTCTTTCAAGAGAGAGACTCCTGGAGGGTGTACTCTCCTGTGCTAATCTGATTGACTGCTAGGTTTGCTACACTGCTTTTGTTCTGGAACTTAATTTCTTATATCTTCTGTGTTAAATCTTCTATATTTTAGGCCTTTCTTTCCATAGTATCTTCATCTGGTGTAGTCTTCCTGATTTTGATGCAGTACATCCTTTAATATCCTTTTAAGAATTGGTAGTTGAGAGAGATTTTCATTGTCACTCTCATACTTAATTGACGTTTTTCCTGGCTTCTTAGATCAATATTCTCTTGGGTATTATGTGTTTGAAATGTCTTGTTACTTTTAACATCTTGCTTGGATATAATACTGTTGGGTCATGCTTCTTTTTTTTACTTCTGAGAGCTCTGTAGCCATCTCCTTGGCAGGAAACAATCTTTTGTTTGTATTCTCAAATCTGTTTTTTATTTTTTAATCTTTGAAAATGAATGAGGCTGCATCTTAGTGTGGATCATTCTGTATGCTCTGCATATTCACTATTTTAGGGAATTTTTTTTTTTGAAATTTTTTTCTTTGATGTTCGTTTTTTTTTTCAGTTATATACTTCAGGAATATCAATTATTTTATTTTATAATGTTTATCTATTCTGTCACCTTTTAAAAACTTGTTTTAATGTTTATGCTTTTATGTGCATGTATATTTTCTTTTTTGTCTAATTTCATTTTAAATGATCTAATATTTTTTACCGTTTTTATATAATTTGCTAATGATAGTGCTTTAGTCTTTAGTTTATTTGCTCAGATTTATGTTTCCTTTATTCTATAGTTTTATCATTTCATCTTTGAATTTACTCATGAACTCATTTTTTTTTTTTTTGAGTTCATGTTGCTAGTAACATCTTGGAGAATTTACTTTTGCTATATATATAAGGGATTTTTTTTTGCCAGAATGATTTTTTTTTGTCTTGCCCGTCTTTTTTCCCTTTTGTGCTATGAATGTTGCATAGTTCTTATGCCCTTTCACATTGCAAATACTTGGTAAGCTCTGGTACAGACATTCTATTTGCTTTGATATAATGTGGCTTCTTAATTCCATCCCCCTGCAACTAAAGACAGTTTATTTTTTTCTCTTAGTTTCTATTTGAGATTTGGGTATTTTATGCCTTTTTCTTTATGTTTCTGTAGCCTTAGGACATTTGGGGAGAGGAGTAATTTTTGGGATAGTAAATTCAGCCTCAGCAGAGATTGAGTTCTTTTTTAGTACACTTGAGCACTTTTTCTGGAATTTTCTTAAATAGCCTACACTATTATTCATGCTGCCTAGTGTATTCCTATGGAAAAATATTCTTGACCTTTAAATTGTTCTTCTTTATATATTGTTTAATTCATGAACTAAATATGCTGTTCAATACAGTAGCTGCTAGCTATATTTGGCTATTTAAATCCAAATTAACTAAAGTTGGAAGTCACTTTCTTTGGTCACACTAGCCACATTTCAAGTGCTAACTAGCCACATGTTGCTAGTGCCTACTGTATTGGATAGGACTGATATAAAACGCTCCCTTTATCACAGAAGTTTCTGTCGGACAGTGTTGCCCAAGAGTCTTCACTTCTTTCAGAGAGAATCAGCCTTGTTGTTTGCTTTCTCACCCGCTTCTCCTTACTGCCTGTTTCCACTTTAACCCTCACCACCCTAGGCCACCCCCATAGTGAAAAGATAAGGGTAACCTCTTAGTTTTTTCCTATCTAGATTTTGGGAAGAGAAGGTTATTAATGAACATTCTTAAGAAGTGAAAAAGGTTTTTCTAGAATCTTCTGTTTCTTAAACTTGAAAAGTTCATGTCGATTGTGACCCTCTTTTCTTTCATTACCATTGATTTACTTTTGTTAGTTTTAATTTTTGAATTTTTGTCACATTTTTTATTCAGAAAAGAGTTGTATTCTCAATCTTTATTTCAGCAACTTTACCTAAAAGCTCCAAAATATTCATGATATTAAAAAGTGTTTGATGACTTTCAACATGTACTAAATGTATTTCATTAGGAGAGAGTTAAGAGCTTAAGAAGTTACAAAGTGTGATCCACTTTCCCCTTCTCTGCCCTTCTCTGATGTCTATCCTCAAATTTTCCTTTTCCTTCTTTGCTTTTTTCCCCCTCTACATTGACCCATGGATATTTTCTCTTGACCATTTACTTCCTTATATTTTCTCTGTGTTAGTCTTATTACTCTAGCATAAAAGAGTAGATATGGTTAATATTGAATTTTAGACTTCTGACAAGTCACTTACATTTTTAATTTTGTGATTTTGCTGTTTAGTAGTTTTTATATTCATTTCATAAAAGATTATGATCCTATGTAATCTGATAATGTGGTATTTTGAACATTCCATTTTATTCTGTAAACAGCTATCCATTTAGCTGTATCTATACATTCAATTTTATTCTGTTCTGCTATACATTTAGCTGTATCTATACAGACTTAAAATTTCTGATACATATGTTAAAATCACCATAGTCGTCCTGGAAATTGCAATACTTCTCTATAGGAGTCCAGCATTCCAAAGTAGCTACATGAGACAAATTCTGCCAGTGCATTGTTATCTAGGTAAGTTAGAGAATATGACAGACACTGTTAATTATCTCCAACAGCCAGCCCCCACTGAAAAAGGTGTTCTTCCTTGCATATACATTTTCTATGGGAATGAGCAGTCAGGTGCTTTTGAAGAGCCATGGTATACACCCCAGCCCATACTACTCCAGTTAATGTTAATTACACTCCCCCTGTAGGTGATGGGTTTAGGAATGGGCATATAATGCAATTCTAGCTAATACGAAGTAATGAGAAATGTGAGGAAAGTGGGATGCAGAGGGGTGTATGAGAAAGGTTTACTTTCACATAAAAGCTTCCACTGATGTAATAATACCTTGATTGAGATTAATCTCTGGAAAATTATTTTAAAAAACCAGCAATCTTAAGACTTTACAGGGCAATTAAATGTAGGCAAAACTTAGGAAGACTATGACATATGAAAGACAGAAATTTTAACTTGCAAGATTTGTGAATTTTCAGGTTTTTGCCTGAGGACACTCCCCAATCCCATATAATAATGGGAAAAAGTCACAGCCTTACTTACTGGAGTGCCAGAGAATAGACTTCAAGGCTAGTAGAGTACCTAGAAAGTTTAAGGGAAATTCTAGAAGCGTGCAGGAATCTAGGAAGGGTGAACCCCCGGACATGCACATAAACACATCAAATCCTTGGCTGACAAATAAACTATACATGTATGAGGAACACTGCAGTGAGTCTAGCAAAAAAAAAAAAAAAAAAAAATCAATGACTGGACAATAAAAGAAGTAAATGGAGATTTCACCTGCTGGCCACATTAGGATAGACAGAGTTTGAAGTTTGAAACCATTGAAAGGCCTGCTATAACAAATATCAATACACTTCAGAGGAACGCAATGTAAGGAATTCCAAATTTTATAATGTATGGCTGATAATATCCAGAATACAGTTTTTAAAAATCAGTGGGCATGAGAAAAGAAGCAATAACTGATGATCAAGAGAAAAGACAGACAGTAGAAAGGAACCTCAGGATAATTAAGAAGAAGTAATTACCAGACAGATAAAAAAGCTATCATGTATATAGCTAAAATATTAAAATCAATATCATTGTACTGAATGAATAGATGAAGAATCTTAATAGAAAAAAAAAACTATAAGAACCAAATGGAAATTCTAGGGCTGAAAAATACAGTGATTAAATGAAAAATATACTAGCTGGACTTAATAGACAAGAGGAGGCTGCAAAAGAGTCAAGCAGCCTGAAGGAAGGTCAGTAGAAATTATTAAGTCTGAAGAACAAAGAAACAAGTGAATAAAGTGAATGGCCTCAGAGCCCTGTGAAACAATATCAAACAGAATGAAATACTTATAACTGAAGTCACAAAATAAGAAGAAAGAGTAAATGGAGCAGAAATAATACCTGAAGAAATAAAGGTTGAAAAACTTTCATATTTAGTTTAAGGGGGTAAAATAACGTACACACAAAAAATAAGCATACAGATCTAGGAATTCATCAAACTCCCAAGCAAAACAAGTATAAAGTCACCTATGGATACCAGAGTCAAACTTGTGAAATTAAAAAAAAATCTAAAAAAAAGTTATAAACAGTGCATTATATACAGAAGAACTACAATATATGACTCATGATCAGAATCAGTGGAGTCTAGAAAACGATGGAATGTCATCTTTAAATTGTTAAAAGAAAAAATTTGTCAACAAAGAATTCTGTATTGAACAAAATCAATCTTTGTAAATAAAGGTGTAATGAAAACATTTTCAGATGAACAAAATTGAAAAATTTATACACATAACTGTATTACAAAAAATACAAGAAATTTTTTAGATTGAAGAGAAATTATAATAGTAATTCATAACTACCGAAGGTAATAAAGAGTGACCAAAATGGTATATATGGGGGTAAATATTATAAATTACATATTTTCTTTTTCTCTTAATTTTTTTAACATATAATTTCTGTAATGTTTGTCTTTCCCACTCACCCATCCATCCATCCATCCATCCATCCATCCATCCATCCATCCATCCATCCATCCATTCATTTTTCTCTCTTTCTCTGACCGTCACAGATTTCACTTGCTTATGCTTGAACTCTGAACTTTCTGTACACCCATGGAGCTGTAACCTCTGCCTCCAGTGCCACAAATTTTTGTGGACATAATGTTTTCATTTCTCTACAAGTAGAATTGCGGGTTGAATAGTAAATATATGCCTTCTGCTTCTCATCTCCAGTTCCTGCTCTCTAAACACAGTTCTCTCTTAGCTTTATCTTCTACTAGTTATCCTCATATTTTTAAAACTACTTGTTTAATTTATTCTAGTGACTCAAGGCTGTCATTTAATTCAGATATGTGGATATTTGGGAATTAATGGAGAAAAAAGTGTCTCAGAAAATTTTATATATTACGGAAAGGGTTTTTCATAACCTGGTGTTTTTTTGCTTTAGATATTTTTAATTTTGTGTTTCTTGGCATAGTTTCCTACCTTCACTTTATCTAGACTACAGATTTTTTTTTTCTTTCTGTTTAAGTATTAGACTTCCTGGAAGATTTTTTTAAAAAAACTTCATTGATTTCACTTCTCCTTCATGAATGTGTACAAATATTTCAAAATCTCTGCTCTAACCCTATAACCGTTTTAAATGTCCTAAAGGAGAATTAAATTTATCAATTTAAATTCAATAGATATTTACCTTCTCTTATATATTCCATTTATTTCAGGAGTTAAGGCAGGGAGGGAATGGATATGAATAAATATATGAGAAATCACGATTAGTTCTACTTAGGTTGGTTTTAATTTTATTTCATAATTTATGATTGAATGAGAAGCACTCTAAAATGCGTTGTGCTTAATAAAAAAAAATTTATTTCCCATCATTAGATCAACATTAGTTAGTTTTCAAATAATTGGGATCCTTCTTTCTAATGTCATGGAACCTTAGACTTAAGTTCAACATATGTCATGAATATATTATATGTCATAAAAATTTGAAAAAAACGCCTTATGTATATCCCCCATATTTCTCAGTAACAGAAGTTTGGAAACTGCTGCATTCAGAAAACTTGTTTCTTATATTCTGGAGCTGAACGTGTAGTCATAAGAAATGAGAAATGTTGTGGGCAATTGAACACTGAATTTTCATAGTGGTGCAACACAAAGTTCCTGGGCACAGGTGTTTCTGTAATTGTGATGTATTGGGGGAGATTCAGTGTTCAATGGTCCTCAACCCCACACTTCCACCTGTGTGGTATAGTGGTCACTGGGCTGTGGTGTAAAACACGTAAAGTGAAGAGCATATCAGTTACCTCACAGAAGGAAAAAAATGTTTCAAGCCAGTATGCATATCCTAGGTGGTTTTATACAAACCTGATTTGGGGAGAAAGAGATTTCTTTTTTTTTCTTTTTCTCCTTTGAGAAATAAATTTAAAATTTTATTATACGTGATTTCTTTTTCTAATGAAAAAAAAAGGTATATTATCCACACTGAATAGCTAATTTAACTGATTATGGTATGGCTAATCTAACATATCCAGTCTGGTCTTGTCAGGGACATTCATACCAATGTCAGTGTACCATCTGCTGTATTATCTATGGACCGAAGGTTTGTGTCTCTGAAATTTCTTATGTTGGAGCCCTAGCCCCCAATGTGATGGTATTTGAAGGTGGGGACTTTGGGAAGTAATTAGATTCAAATGAAGTCATGAAGGTGGGGTCCTCATCACAGGAATAGTGCCCTTACAAGAGGAGGCACTGGAAAATGTGCTTCCTTCCTCTCTCTGCCACGTGAGTACATAGTGAGAAGGCAGCCATCTTCAAGCCAGGAGTAAGTGGGTTCTCATCAGGAACTGAATCTTCTGACGACTTAATCTTGGACTTCCCAGCCTCTAAAATTGTGAGAAATAAATGTCTATTGTTTAAGCCACCCAGTCTGTAGTATTTAGAGATAATTGCCAAGCTAATACAGTATCTAAAATGGCAACAGAATGTCGTGATATATTCCCTTGTATAGCTAGCATTATATAATATTACGAATCCATAGCAGACTACAGAGATTTTGTCCTGGTACAAATTTTAAGATGGTGGTAGGCTTTCATAGAATTCACAAGGCAAGTATACTTTATATGTATACTTTTTAAATCATAGAAGTAAAATATCAGTGTAATTTTTATACTCATTTTATGATTTTTATCACATTCATTTTATGTATTTGTGTCCTCAATAACTAGGGCTTATTTTTGAGTCATTTAATAGTCTTTTATCTGGAGGAATCTTTGGTTGTTTGAGATACACATCACCTTGGAGTATAGATATGATACTGTCATAGAAATACATTTCAAGCATCCAGTACACATCCACATGATATTAGTGGAGTTATTATTTGGAATTCTTCTACAAGGAAGACTTGGCTTTTCTCCCCCATTTATTTGTTTGTCACTTATTTATATAAGTATGGACTCAGATATTTATTTTTTGGGTTATATAATAGTGCTGTCATCATTTTGTTGCTCAAAATTTTCTGCTTCAGCCTTAGGGTGATCATTTGTGTCTTTAAACACTCGACAATCTAAATTTAACTGTAACTGTCCTAACTTTAGGACCAGCCATTTTTCCAAGGTGCAGAAGAGCAGGTTTTATGGGTTTATTAATGTTTTCTTACATCAGATTTCTGTCAAATGGTTCTATCTTTTTAATAGTCATATCAGTAATTTATTGGAGTAAGAATCGCATTACTTAATGACAATATGGCTTAGAAAAATTGCCAACATAAACCACAATATAAAGTATTTTAATTAATATCTATTAGAAATACCACATATGATAATGCCTCATTTCTCCAAGCATAATAGTAACAATGCACTTTATAATTGATTTTTATTGCAAACACTTCAGAAACAAATTTGTTTCCTTGTTTCTTGATAGAGAATGAAAGATACTACTTAAAATACTACTTCCCTTTTATATTTCTGAAGGCTTTATAACAACTATTTAGCTATATAGGAGAGTCCTTTCTACTTAGTTCCAAATTTACAGGTGTATTGTATAAATTGAGACTGCATCATATCAATTTCTGGATAAGAAACATATTAGAAGACACAGAATAAGTTTTAAAAAATTAAGCAGTTTCATTTAAAATGTTTCTGAAATATTGCTTTCAAATACAATGAAAGTATATTAAAATTGGTTCATCTTCCTCTTTTATATGTGATATACAATAAGTGTACTAAGTTAAACATTTGGGAACTTCTTTCTATAAATGGATTTCAGTATCTTTGAAACCTGTTTTATCTAGTTTTACTTAAGCAGACTAAACATCTTAGTATATATTTTTATTTTTCAATTAGAGTTGACATTCAATCTTAGTTCTAGGTTTACAGTGCAGTAGTTAGACATTTATATAATTATTAAGTGATAGCCTTGATTAGTCTAGTACCCATTTGGCAATATACATAGTTATTACAGTATTATTAACTATATGCTATACTTCACATCCCCGATACTATTTTGTAATTACCAATTTGTACTTCTTAACTCTTTCACCTTTTTCACCCAGCCTCCTAACTCACCTCCCATCTGGCAATCACCACTTTATTCTCTAAATCTGTGAGTCCATTTCCATTTTGTTTGTTCATTTATTTTATTCTTTAGATTTCACATATAATGAGATCATATGGAATTTGTCTTTCTTCATCTGACTTATTTTTTGTAGCATAATACTCTCAGTTCATCCATGTTGTTGCAAGTTATAAAATTTCTTTTTCTTTTGTCTTTTTTTTCTTTTTATGACTGAGTCAGTATATCTTGTTTACTTGTTTAACCAACTTTGTGTCTGGACAATAAAATTTATTTCATTATACATTAAAGTGCTAAAACTTTAAAACCATCCAAAGTTGTCTAAGATATGACATCTGAGTCCTTGCTTATTTAATTATCTGGACTATTATCTCTAAGAGAGCACACAAATCTTCCTTTATCTGATCTGTCCAAATATCACAAATGTAAAACTACTCAAAGTCAAATTTTAAAAGATTGCCACATTAACTATAAAAGTGGTTGCTGAAATTATCAAGTATCATTATGATATTTATCAAAATGATATTTAAAAGTGAATCTGACTTTTTATAAAAATAATATGGGCCTGAAGTCTCTGCCAGAAGTTAAATCTTATCACTTATTTCCTCAAACATATTATCCATAGTTATTTTACAGTCCATTTTAAATTCTTTGTCTGTTATCCTTATTTTTTAGCTTTCTGTCTGTTTTTAGTTTTCCTTGATTTATATTTACATCGTCTTTTTTCTTTTATACATATTTAAAAAATTTTTATTGAAGTACTTGTGACAGAAACAAATGACTTCATGAGTTTTTACAAACTGAATATGTCTATGTAATGAGTACTTAGATTAAGCAACAAAAATAAGTATATTTCAGCAGCCCTCCCCCCCCCAGCTATAGACACCTTCAACTTAATATTCTGCCTTTCCTCCCAAATGGAAACAATATCCTGACTCTTAATGACACTGCCTTTTCTTCTTCTCTCTCTTCCTCCCTTCATTCCTTTCTTACTTTATAAAAAGTCATGGAACTAGTTTAAAGTTTTGGATGATGGAATTTAATTTGCTTTACTATTACTAGGTAAGGGTGTCAATAATCTGAGTTCATTTAATCATCTCAGTTATGTATTGAGATGATTAAAAGCTGGGCTTTAATTATATTATCTTTATTCCCTAGGTTATAGACTCTCACCTTTTAAACCAAAGACTAGAGCAGTAAGTAGGAATTTTGCTTTTTGGTGGATTCTGACCTCCAGCTTTTGTTTCTATATTTTTGTGAATCTGCTGAAAGCTCTTCCCAGCTTTTAGGCTGCTCAGGCTCCTGCTTCTGGGAGGAAGGCAATTGCAAATGCCAGTGAGATTTCTAGGTTTACTACTTCTGGGTCTTGCCTACATAACTCATCACTGTTCTGTTAGCATTTCAGTACCTTCAAATAGATATGTAGCCATTCATTCGAGCTCTATTATCTTCTATTACTTACTTTTAAAAAGTGATCTTTATAGGCTTATTTATGACATTTTTATCACTGGGGTTTTTGACTTCTTGTAGGCATCTCTGACTGGCATTGATTAAAGTTGTTTCAATGTAATGAGTTCCCCAAAATAGTACATTATGGTTCAAAATGAAGCAATTGTACAAGAGCCCCATGATATATTTATAAATTATCAAGTATGAGAAAATTTCTTTTTTGACAGATAATTTTAGGGGCAAACTTTTCTTCATATTTAGCATCTAGTGATTATGATTTCTAGAAAGAAAATTTCTTAATAAAAGCAGTGGTGATCGCTACTATTGGTTTTTTGTTTTTTCTATTTCTTTTTGCTCCCCACTCCCACCCCAGTAGCTACTAATTGAGTGTTTAATGTGCACTAGGCACCGAATGTTTGTATAACCTTCATTAAACTAATCAACCTTTGTAAACACTTTTATGATATCGATACTGCTATTATTTCCCTTTACAACTGAGTAAATTAAGACTAGGCGAGGTGAGGTAATTTGCTATGGTCGTAGAGCCAGCACTGAAACCGAACTGGTGTGCCCTGGTATGCCCATTCTGGTTGTGTGCATCTATCTATCTTCCATTGTTTTGGCTAATGTCTGCTCTGACGGATTGAAAACCAGAGAAAACATAGCCAGCAGTAAAATATTCAGATAAAAATTATGGGAGATAAGTTCCCATTCTGTGTGGAAGCCTCATCTCATTCATTTCATTATCCTCCTATAAACATTAACCTTTTATTTATTAATTGTTTTTTTCCTTTTAGTTCAAACTTAGAGAATTATACATAAAGCTAGTAGTTAGCAGAGCCAGATCTAAAAAGCTATGCTAGGGTATTCTCATGCAGTAGAACCAAATTGAAATTTCGTAAACAGTATAAAGGAAAATTTTCTTTGAGGGAAATATACTTCAAAATAATAATTTATATTAATAACTATTATAGGTATTAGCAACATTTCTTCATGTTTGTTGTCCCATAATCCTTCTGTTAAAACTTTAGGCTATTCAAATAATTCCTTCCATTTTAAGAAATTATACTAATTTGTTTAATATTAAATGTTAATGAATCATTTATAGCCCTTTAATATATTGTGATATATTGATTTAGAGCAGTTTTTCTTAATAGCTTTTTAAGATCTTTGAATCTTGTGTGGGAAAGATGGCTTCACAGGTGAATTCTATCAAACATTCAAAGAAGAATTAATATCTATCTTTCATAAACTATTTCAAAAAATTGAAAAGGAACACTTACAAACTCATTTTATGACATCAGCATTACCCTGATACCAACATTTGTAGTAAATCAATTAATACAATGCATCACATTAACAAAATAAAGGATAAAAACCATATAATCATCTCAGTAGCTGCAGAAAAAGCATTTGTTAAAATTTAACATCCTTTTTTCTCAACTCTCAACAAAGTTGGTACAGAAAAACCATATCTCAACATAATAAAGGCCACATAAGACAAACCTACAGCTAATATATTCAGCGTGAAAAGCTGAAAACCTTTCTGCTAAGTTCAGGAACAAGACAAGGATGTCCACAGTCACTGTTCCTATTCAACATAAGATTGGAAGTCCCACCTATAGCAATCAGACAAGACAAAGAAATCAAAGACATCCAAATTGGAAAGGAAGAAGTGAAATTCTCATTATATGCAAATGACATAATAACTCTAAAGACACACACACAAAATAAAAAACAACCCCAACCTATTAGAACTAGTAAATGACTTAAGTTGCAGATACAGAATCAATATACAGAATTCTGTTGTGTTTCTATATACCAATAATGAATGATCTAAAGAAATTAAGAAAACTTTTTAACTTCTCATTTACAATTGCATCAAAAAGTATAAAATACCTAGGGATAAATTTAACCAAAGAGATGAAAGACCTGTATTCTGAAACTATAAGACATTGAAGAAAGAATTTGAGCAAGGTACAAATAAAGGGGAGGATATACCTTGTTCATGGATTACAAGAATGAATATTGTTAAAATGTCCTTACTATCTAAAATAATATACAGATTCAATGCAATCCCTATTAAAATACCAATGGCATTCTTCTCAGAATTAGAATAACTAATCCTAAAATATATATGGAACCACACAATGACCCCAAATAACCAAATGATTCTTGAGAAAGAACAAAGTGGGAGGTATCATACTTCTTGATATCAAACTATACTACAAAACTACAATGATCAAAACAGTATGGTACTGGCATAAAAACTGATACATAGATCAATGGAATAGAATAGAGAGCCCAGAAATAAATTCTTGGACGTGGTTCCATAGTGTAGCAGTTAGCACATCTGCTTTACATGTAGAAGGTCCTAGGTTCATGCCCCAGTGGAGTCACAGTCCATGGTCTATGGACATGTCACCCTGAACAAGCTTGATGTCTGATCTTGGAAGCTAAGCAGGTTTGGGCCTGGTTAGTACTTGGTTGGGAGACCACCTAGGAAGACCAGGTACTATAGGCATAAATAATAATAATAAATAATAATAAAATAAATTTTCACTTATGTAATCAATTAATCTATGACAGAGGAGGCAAAGATATACAATGGGGTAAAAACAGTTTCTTTAATAAGTGGCGTTGGCAAAACTGGAGAGATACATGCAAAAATGAAATTGGACTACTTTCTTACACCATATACAAAGGTAAACTCAAAATGTATTAATGACTTAAATGTTAGACCTGAACCCATACAAATCCTAGAAGGAAACATAGGTAGTAAACTTGACATCGCTTTTAGCAGTATCTTTTATGGATATATCTGCTCAAGCAAGAGAAACAAAAAATTGGGACTACGTCAGACTAAAAAGTTTTTGCACAGTGAAGGAAACCATCAACAAAATGAAAAGACAACTACTGAATGGGAGAAGATATTTGCAAATGATACATCTGATAAAGGGTTGTTATCCAAAGTATGTAAAGAACTCATTCAACACCCCAAAAGTAATCAACCTCTAACATTTTAGGTAATTTCTATTATTGTTATAACAATGGATAAGTACATAACAAATAAGTGATTTACCGAGTTTTTAATTTTGTTAAAACTTTTTAGGATAACTAGATTTATATGCATTTATAAGAAATAATACAAACAGATCTGGTATAATGTACTCATTTTCTATAAATGATAACATAATTTATAAGGTAACATCTAATTATATAATACCTTGTAAATATATGTAATGTAAGGTATTACAACCAGCATATTGACATTAATATAGTCAAGATTCAGAAAATTGTCATCATAAGGATCCTTCATATTGCCATTTTTATAACCAAACTCACTTCCTGCTATGTGCTTAACCCTGCATCCTTTAACCCAAATCAACCACTAATTTTTTCTCCATCTCTATTATTTTGTCATTTCAAGAATGTTATATAAATGGAATTATATAGCATATAACCTTTTAGGATTAATTTTTCTCACTCAGCATACTTCTCTGGAGATTAATCAGAATTACATGGGTTAGTAGTTTGTTTCTTTTTATTTGTGAGTGGTATTCCACTACATAGATATTTAACCAATTGTTTAACCCTTCATCCTTTGAAGGACATCTGGGTTGTTTCCATTTTGGCTGATAGGAATAAAGCTACTATGAATATTTTTTGTACAGGTTTTTATATGAGAATTTCATTTCCCAGTAATAAATATGAAAGAGTGAAATTGCTGGGTTGTGTGGTAATTATAGGTTTAGTTCTGTAAGAAACAGCCAGCCTGTCAGAGTGACTGTAACCTTTTACATTCCTACCAGCCGTGTGTAAGCGATGCATTTCCTCTGTGTCCTTGCCATCGTTTGGTGTTGTCACTATTTAAAAATTTAGATGAGAGCCATTCTGTGTGGTGATATTTTGCTGTGGTCTTAATTTGCATTTCTCTAATAGTAAGGTTGATTGTGTGTGTGTGCATGTTGCCATTCATATATCTTCTTTGGTGAATAGTTTGTTGATATCTCTATTAGTTTTCTAGAGCTGCATAACAAAATACCATAGACGAGGTGCCTCAATGAACAGAAATCTATTTCTCATCATTCTAGAATCTAGAAGTCCAAGATCAAGACGTTGGTAGGTTTGGTTTCTCCTGAGGCCTCTCTCCTTGGCTTATAGATGGCCCGCCTTCTTTCTGTGTCGTTACACTGTCCTGTTCTGTAGCATCCCAGAAATCGAATAGGCTTTCTCTTTTTAGTCCAATTGGCAGTGTCTCTGCTGGTAAAATCCCATCTCTCTTAAATCCACAAGTGACACCCATTATCTTTTTATCAAGTGATTTTCTAGAAACACACTTGGCATTCTCTTTTGAAGATGTTTTCTCTATTTTTGCCATATAGATAGACTGAGAAATTTCCAATCTTCAAGTTATGGTTTACTATTGCTTAAATTCTTTCCATTTATTATTTTTTCTCATATCACTGTAAGCAACAAGGAAAAACCAGGCTGCACATTCAACACTTTGCTTAGTAATCTCTTCAGCCAGATATCCAAGTTCATCATATTTAATATCTATATACAACATGAGAGTACGGCCAAGTTCTTTGTCACTTTATAACAAGGATCACCTTTCTACCACTTTTCAAAAACATGTTCCTCATCCTCATCTGAGATTTTATTAGAATCACCTTTAACATCACATTTCTATTAATAGTCTGTTAAAGGAAACCTAGGTTTGTTTTATTTAACATGCACCTTAGCTGTTCTAGCTGCTCGCTACCTATTAAGTAGTTACAAAGCCACTTCCACACCTTAGGTATTTGTTGTAGCAGCACCCTACTTCTTGTTACCAAAATCTGTATTAGGTTGCTAGGGCTGCCATCACAAAATACCACAGACTGAATGGCTTAAACAACAGAAAATTATTTCCCACAGTTTCTCACAGTTCTTCCAGGAGGCTGCAAGTCCAAGATCAAAGTGGCAGGTCCCAAGGCCTCTCTTTTTGACTTGCAGATGGCTTCCTCTCACTGCGCCTTCATATGGCCTTTTTATGTGTGCTACTACTGTTGGTGTCTCTCTTATTATAAGGATACCAGTTGTATTGGATTAGCACTCATATGATCTAACTTAACTTTACCTCTTTAAAGGATCTATTTTGGCATATAGTCACATTTAGTATTAGGGCTTTGAGATGTGAATTTGAGGAGGGAAGACACAGTTTAGTCCATAACAATATCTTTTGCCCCCTTTTAAAATGAATTGTTGATTTTGCTCTTGAGTTTCGGGAGTGGTCTTTGTATTTTAGATTCTAGTCCCTTGTCAAACGTGGTTGCAAATATTTTCTGCTAATACGTAATTTGTTTTTTCCTCTTAAGAGGTTTTTTATGGAGCAAGAGTCTTTAATTTTGATAAAATTCACTTTATCAATGTTCTCTTTTATGAGCCATGCTTTCATTGTCAAGTCTAAGAACTCTGTGCCTAGCTATATATCTATTTCAAAAAAGTATTCTGCCATGCTGAAGGGAAAATTATAAATTTTCTTTTGTTGGGAGTTTGTTAATTTATAGAAAGCCAGTTTACTTAGAATAATACAGGCAGGTTAGTCATGAGCAAAAGAAACTATTAGGAGATAAATACTTCATGGGTTTTTCTCATGTATGCAGTTCTTCTGAAGAAAGGCATTGCTGGGTTTTTGTTCTGCACTATCTTTTAAGAATATTTGTATAGCATGCAGCCTGGGACAGAGATAATTTTTCCCTTCTGTATGGAGTTATCTTACTTGGTAGCATCATCATGTTGGATCACCCAAGCCAAGAATGGGGACATCCTTATTGAGTGCCCCAGTGTGATCCTTCACATTAATTCCCTGCATCCTATTGATTTCTAAGTAGTTCTTGAATCTGTCCTATACTTTCATCATTATCACTAACTGCTCTAATTCATTACTTCATCCTCTTAAGTATCATTTCTATCATGCTTCTTTCCAGATTTTTTTCTTTGTATTTAGTTGTCAGAAGTTTGATTTAAATGTATCTTTTGGTTTGTCCTGTTTGTGTTTGCTTACTTTATTCAGTCTGTAGTTTTCTGTCTTTTGCCAAACGTAAGAATTTTTCAGGCATTATTTCTTAGAGTACTCTTGCAGCTCCACCTTCTTTCCCCTCTTTTATACGATACAGATGACAGCAAATGTTAGTTATTTTGTTATAGTTCTAGAGATTCCTGAATTCTTTTTTTTTATTCCTTACCTTTAACCTCAGTCTATTATTTTCTCTCTTGTTCAGACTGGATAATTTATGTTGTTCTGTGTTCCAGTTCACTGATGGTTTCCTCTGTCCTCTCAGTACTGCTTTTGATCCCACACATTGTTTAATTTTTGTTCTTGTATTTTTCAGTTCTAACATTTCTATTTGGTCTTTATGTCTTCTTTTTTTTTTTTTTGTTTACACTTTGTAGTTCTTTGCTAAGGCCTTATATGTTTTTTTATTGTTTCAAGGATGTTCCTAGCTGCTCATTGAAATATTTTTATGAGGGCTGTTTTAAAATTTTTATCAGATATTTCTAATATCCCAGGTGTTGTCATCTACTGGTTATCTTTTTCATCCCATTTGAGATCTTCCTGGCTCTTGGAATGATGAGTGATTTTTGATTGAAATCTGGAGAGTTTAGGTATGTGGATATTGTGAGATTCTTCATCTTATTTATACTTTTGGTTTTAGCTAAGTTTGTTTGACAGCACTCCAGCAGGAAAAGGTGGAGTGTATGCACTTTAATTATTGCCAGGTCATGGCAGAAGTCCAGGTTCCCCACTCATTGACACTTCAGGGAGATTGTGCTCATTGTTACTGTGGGTGAATGTAGGATTTATGGCTCCCCACTAATACTCCCTTTGATAGCTCTCTGGCTGGGAGGGATAAAAGTGCCTCATAACTGTTCCACATGTGCCCTCCGCTAACGCCATGGAGTGTGTGTCCTTGTTACCACTGGTTAGTGGTGCTGCAAATCATGAGTGTCCACTAAGCATTCTTTTACACTAGCCCATTGAGAAGGGATATGGTACCTTGTTATTGATAGGTAGACCTGGATGTCCAAGGTCCCCGCTTGGTCTGCACTGGCACCAGTGGGAAGACTTATTACCTCCTGGTGGGGATTAAAGTCTCAGTGCCATCTTGGCCTTTTCTGACAAACCTTGTGGGATGATTGGGACATCTCATTCATTATAGCTTGGTGAGAGTGGAAATCTAGGCTCTCCATGTCAGCCTTTGATGGTAGAGATAGGGATAGGGCTGTTTTTTCTCTAGTATTGGCTGCACTAGAACAGTTATTTTCTAAAAAAGTTTTGTGTCTTACTATACTTTTTCTTTCTTTGTCCTTTGTCTACAAAGACCAGGCTTTGGGAGGGTTTATTTTATCTAGCCTTTTGGTGTTACCAGCTTCTCTAACACCCAATCTTTGATAGATGAGGTAAAAATGAAAACTCAAGGGACTTAGTATGGTTATTCTTTGAGTCCTGAGGTTTCCATCCAGTCTTTCTTCTACTCTCTGACTTTCTTTTCTTATGTTTGTTTTGAGTATACTGTCTCGGATTTCTAGTTGTATTTAGAGGAATAGGGAAAATTTATCTAATCCATCTTCCCAGAATTTGGTAATAGAAATTACCACTAAACAGTAGTTGAATTGCCTCTATGTGGATATTAAGTGTTGTGTGCTTTTTTGTTGTTGTTTATTTTTAGGACTAAATACCTATAAGCTGACTTTATTGACAAAAATAATAAAGAGTTCAAATGAAAAGGGCAAGTAAAAATGTAGAATCATCTCCTGTGGTTATATTTAAATCTCAAACTGAGTCCTGACAACATAGGGACCTACTTAATCACCATTAGTTTTTAACTTGTCAAGCTTTATTCTGATTTCTTTTATGTGTGTTGTGGTTCAAAAAATTCTCTTCTTTCTTCCGACTCTTTGATCCAGTTACAGAGTGACTAGTAATTTATGGAATCAGTTTTCAGGTTTTACATAGTCTCATATTATAAGCTTTGTTAGAATCTAATGGTCAGGTTTTCCCTTTGGGCAGCTATGGGTATTTTTATGGAGAGTTAATATTTTCAGGGTTCTATATATAATAAAAAAGAAGTATTACCTATAGCATTGAAGGACAGTTACAGTACCATATTATAAAATATGAGAAAAAGCAAGGCTTCCTTTCATATAGGTAGCATAGTATTTTCAAATTGCCTCAAAAGTAATATTCTACAGTAAAATGTTACTGTAGATGTTAAAAAAAGTTTTGTTTAATATTTGGGCTATTTAAGGTCTGAACTAAACTTGGGGATGGATTTCTTTCCTGTAGGATGATGTTCTACAGGATAATGAAAAGAATTTCTATGAATCTGATGATGAACAGAAGGAAAAGACTGACAAAAAGAAGAAGTCTTATACTATGGATCCAGATCACAGACTTTTAATTCGGAATACAAAGCCTTTGCTTCAGAGCAGGAATGCAGCGGTAGGTTAAAACCTTTATAAGAAATAATTTACAGATTTTTTTTAAAATGGTATTTAAAAGTATGTTAGTTGAATAAACAAGTAATGGAGCATTTGTTTGTTTTATTTGTGTGTATACAAAAAAATTAGATTTTTATAAGATTACTTGGTTTGGTAGTTGTATGCCTAACTTTACTTCCATTACCTTTTTGTGGTTTTGTTAATTGGCTTTTCCTAACATAATAGCTCAAGATATTTCTTAGTTGATTTTAGATTTTAATTATGAGTACTTAATCTGATATTAGTCTATGATATTTGTATCTACCTGATAAAAGCACCTAGTATAATTCCTTATGCATAGTAAATTTTAGCTAGTAGGAATAACTATTAAAAGTTATATTTATTTGATTCTAAGTTTTTGTTTTATTTTGTTTTACACCTTTTATTTTAAATAACCCTTTATATTTTATAAGAATACATGTGCACAATAGAACATCAGAAAATGCAGACTAACAAAACTAAAAGAGAAATTAAAACATCATATTTCCATCACCCAGAAATCACTGTTATATCTTAATGCATTTTTTCTAGATCTTGTTTCTCCATAAGTATACATTTATTCCCATGTGTGTGTCTATACATACATATTTTTAAAATCAAGATAGAAATCATACCAGATGTATTATTTTAACTTTTTTTCTAGTCCTTCCTATTCACCTTGCTATTTCAATAAAATTTTATCTCATTTAATGCCTATTTATCTTAAATTGTCTCTTATAAGTGGCTTATCTAAACCAGTATCTGTTCTGTTGCCTCTGATCACTGTACCTTTTTTAACCTCTCAAGTCTTGCAGAAGGTTCTTCTGGATTTATCTGTTTGATTTCTTTATAAAGTTCT
This sequence comes from Macroglossus sobrinus, assembly GCA_004027375.1. Taxonomy (NCBI): domain Eukaryota; kingdom Metazoa; phylum Chordata; class Mammalia; order Chiroptera; family Pteropodidae; genus Macroglossus; species Macroglossus sobrinus. Next base: position 781,159 of record PVKZ01000401.1, read on the forward strand.
ATTTAACTTTTTTTTTTTATAACCTGTATTTCCTGTTAACTGGAAGTTATACCTAAAGGCTTGATGGATCTAAGTTAAACATTTTCTTATAATTTTTTAAATTAAAAATATTCTTAATTTTTTTCTTCACTTAGTAAAAACTTTGAAAATGAGAAATTTTACTTGAATTATTGTTTTCTGTTGCTTGAGAATTTAGAGCTTAGACCTTTGTATGTGTTTTAATAATTAGCAGTTTTTATTTTATAGAGTAATTTAGGTTCAAAATAATTAAGTAACCATATATATTATTTAGCTAATGTTGTAAATATATTTTAGTGTGCCTTAGCTTACACAGATAGTTGTTACATAGCCATAACTTGCCACACAAAACTCTACTGTATAATTGACACACTATTAATTTAACTTTGTTTTAGAAGTTGATTTTATAGTACAAATACTTATTGATCAAAAATGTTCTTGGATAAAGGTAGTTCGTACATTTTGTTCCAGTAAGTTTTGGTTCCCTGCTTATTTGATTGTGTACCAATTAGAGGTGGTTTACTCCATTATGTTTTGTTCCATTATGTTTTGATATCCTACTTATTTTGTTGTAAATACATAGACTGACTTTCAAAGGATTGTGAATAGATTTTTTGTTTGTTTGTTTTAGCCTTATTCTCAACTTTTACAAGAGACTTTGAAGATTTGTTTTAGGAAACTTAGTGCTGTATGTTGCATTATTTTAAAAAATGACTCTCAAGGATTTGTAGATTAAGTCAATCATGAATTAAAATTTTGCTTTATAAGACTTTGAATTCAGGAGAGTTTGTTCTATAAAGTTGTTTGTGGATCACAGTTGAAAAAGTAAGATATTCTAAAACTATGCACATTCTCAAGTAATGTCTTAAAGCTATAAATCAATCTTGTAAAAAAAAAAAAGTACAACAAAATGCCAAACAGTAAATTTAGGACCCTGTAAAATGTATGTTTTTAAAATGTATATTTTAGAAGAAACTTTTACTTCAGTTACCCTCAGATGCTGTACACTCTTTAGGCATGTGTAAAACTTCTGCCATATATTTGTTAGAACTTTATAGACCAACCAGAAGTAAAGTAATATTAATATATCTTCTGAGCCAAAGACAAGACGATGTAACTTCTATAGCTCTGTCTCTGCAATTGTCATGTTAAACTGGGTACTTTCTGTAAATGGGAAGTGTGGACTTCTCTGCATCTAAGTGTAGAAGCATGTAGGGGAAACAGTACTTGTTTTATGACAGAGAAATTCCTATCACTCTTATAATGGCTTTGAACCAAAGATTATTTTTGAGGTTCTGCATTTTGAAAACCAAGATCATCTCGAGTGTTGCTGTTTTAGAGTTTTAAAAAGTTTTAAAATTATGATTTAAATGTACTTATTTAAAAAATCAGCCCACTTATTACTGTTATCCCGAAGTATCTGGCTTCATTTGGAAAAGGCATGCTTACAATTAAAAAAAAAAAAAAAATGCCAGTCTTAGAGCAGCAGCAGCAGCAGCAGCAGCAGCAGCAGCAGCAGCAGCAGCAGCAGTACTAGGGAGACTGGGACTTGGAGTGTTGTGTCAAGCTTTGCCATGTTTTGGCTATCATACCTTGGGTTGTTCATTTAACCCCTATTTTCTTTTCCAGGATGTATTAGTTTCCTAGATGTGCCATAAGAAATTACCACAAACTCAGTGGATTGAAACAGCAGCAATTTATTCTCTCTTATTTCAGGAGGCCAAGTCCAAAATCACAGTTAGTAGGGTTGGTTCTTTCTGGAGGCTGTGAGGGAGAAACTGCTAGCTCTAGCTTCTGGTGTTGTCAGCAATCCTTAGTATTCCTTGGCTTATTACTCTAATCTCTGCTTCCATCTTCACACTGCCTTTTCTGTGTTTCTGTGTGTCCTCTTCTTTCTTTTATAAAGACATTCTTATTGTATTTATGGATCACCATAATCCAGTATGAGCTCATCCTGATTATATGTTAGTAACATCTGCAAAGACCTTATTTCCAAATAAGGTCACATTTTGAGGATAGACATGAATTCAACCTGCTGTAAAGGTAATGACATATTTATCTTATTTCATAGGAATTTTTTAGGAGTTAAAAGAAATAATATGTAAGAATGTTCTTTGAGACGTTGGGTGTTGCAGTGTTCATAGTTTTTACTGTGTTCATGCTTTATTTCTTAGGTGGTTATGGCAGTTGCTCAGCTATATTGGCACATAGCACCTAAATCTGAAGCTGGCATTATTTCAAAATCACTAGTGCGTTTACTTCGTAGCAATAGGTAAGATATGGTTTTATACCTATGTTTTCTTTTATATTCTTTCAAAAGTAATGTTTGAAAAACCATAACGTGTCTTTCAGGCATTTAGTATGTAGCTCTGACTGTATTTTATCAATAAAATTTCATAATCAAGGGGATTAGGATGAAAGGTTGTATACAATTTATCTCAGAGTTAATGATAAATATTGACTATTTTTAACCAAAAGCCCAAAGAAATTAAAAATGTCTTTTAGCATATAGTATATGCTGTCACCAGTAGCCTAGTGTTAGTGTTTGATATTTTAGGTGTGACAATAATAATTTTTGGGAGTAGTAAATCTAGTATCACAAAAAAACTATACCAGTGTATTATCAGATTGACTTAGTGTAATTATATATGATTTTATATAAAGCAATACACATGCCAAATTATGTAGTTTATGACAGAATTGCTACTTCCTTTAAAGCTGCAATATCTAATTACTGTAGTTTGCTCTATTTTTTATTGAACTTTTACTTATTTTTATATATCTTAAAATTTGTAGTTGGTATACAATATTATATTAGTTTCAGATGTACAACATAGTGATTCAACATTTATAATACCTTATGGTGTGATCACCACATTTAGTCTACTCATCATGTCACCATTAATTTGCTATAATGAAAAAGAGAGCTATATTCTTAATAGCCACTTATTTTAAAGAAATACATGCTCTTTTCATTTCCCGTAGGTAGGTAGGTAGGTAGGTAGGTAGGTAGGTATGAAGGTAGTTAGGTAGATGGATAGCAAGAATATCTTTCTCTTTAATTTTACCTCGCTATAATTTAGCAGTTCAGGTCAACAATTCACGACATGTACTTTCAAAGTTTAAGATCAGACTTTTTTTCATTTGTTTTGTTTTCTGTGTTTAAGGATGCCATTGTTTTAGCTTTTTTGCAATAATTTTTTGCAAATAACTACATAATTTAAATTAAAAAATTATTTTTTCACTGAGTGCTTATTTCTAATAGAGTTTGGGGAGTGGGAAAGATAGATATTTATTTTTGTTCTTAACTCAAACTTAGTGTCACAATGTTAGCCCTAGACTGACTTTTGCTGTTCCTTAGTAAAATTCTATTTCCTTTGGGTTTCTGTTCTCTCAACTGTCTTTATTTGCAGTCATTTTTGACCTTTTTATCAGTTCAATAAATTTTCTTTTCTGGAATTAATTCAAAGGTCATCAGAAGGATCTGGAATGCATCTTTCACATGAAGGCATATATGCCAATTTCAGTTCTACCTTCATTTCTTGGATATTTGGACATAAAAATAACATGACTTTTTTTAACCTTTCACTCTGGGTAGAATTGAATGATACAGTACACTCTTGCAATCAAGAGTTTGTATTAACTCTATGGTCATCTTTTTTTCATTAGCCCTAAGAATACCTTCCTTGTATGTACCACGTATTCAGATTAGCTACAGTACTGGCTTTACATTAAAAATACAGTATTATAAAATTGGTTTTAACTTTTCCTCATGATGAATTAAATATAACTTAATAATACCTTGTAGGGAAGTCGTATTTAAGCCATAAACATCTAAGATTTACTAAAAACTTTTCAATATTCAGTATAAAACTTAATGCTAATTATTTTGAATGTACTGTTTATTTAAAGATATTTTGTTTGAAAATATACCCAATAAAAATTTGTCTTTAATACTAGGGAGGTGCAGTATATTGTCCTACAGAATATAGCAACTATGTCAATTCAAAGAAAGGTATGTACATTTTGAATACATAATTCCAGAAAGAAATGAATATATTTGTATCATTAAGCGTATTTATATATTTATTTTTGTATCTAGGGTATGTTTGAACCTTATCTGAAGAGTTTCTATGTTAGGTCAACTGATCCAACTATGATCAAGACACTGAAGGTAGGCATATTTTTGTTTTTCAGATACTCTAATACACATTTACTTCGAAGGTATTGCTGTAGTTTTTAGAATCTGCAAAATGGAGACCTACTTTTAAAAAAAATAGGGATTTAGAGATTTTTTTAATACTTTCTAAACTACATTATTATATACTAGTTATGTGTTGCACTCTAATAATACAAAGTGAAGACATGCTACCTATACCCTGAGTAACTCACAGTATACTTAAAGAGATAGATAAGTAAATAGATAATTTTAGCACTATGTGTTTTAAGTGATAGTGTAGAGATTTGAATTGAGTACTGTAAAGAACACAAAGGTGGAGGTGATTCTCTGGGAGATTTAGAAAAGATTTGTGAAAAAGATGGTGTTTGAGTTAATCTTAAAAGAATAACATTTTTGAGAGTCAATATAGTTAAAATGATCTCCTAAAGCACTGTGCACATTTTTTGAGAGTTTTTTTTATTGTTAATTGGTAGGTTGATTGGGAAGTTGTAGGGTTGAAAGTTAGAAGAAAGACACAGTTTATGCTAACACTAGGGATTATGAAAGTGTGTTCAGGGAATGATAACTACACTGTAGCATGTAGTTACAGATATAAAGCTATGATGATTAAAACGGTAGGATATTTAAACAGAAAAATAAATAGAATAGAATAAAAGCCTGGAAATAGATTTATGCATATGAAAATGTACTATATAATAGAGGAGACATTACAAACCATTGCGGGGGCAGGGGTTTGGGGAGGGGGGAAGGTATGCTATTCAGTAAAATTGAAATGATTTGTTATTCACATGGAAGCTGGGTTAAATTGTAAGAAAATCTAAGACACACCCAAATTAAAGGATAATTTACAAGATAATTGTAATCATCAAAAGTATCAAAGTTGTGAAGGTTAAAAGAAAGACTGAGAAACTTTCAGACTGATGGAGACCAAAGAGATAACTAAATACAAAGTATGATATTAAACAGAATCTTTTTATTATAAATTATTGAGATAATTGTGAAACTTAAATGGGTAATGACAATTGCATAGATGTGATGTATCAGTATTTTCTGATTTATTTGGTTGTACTGTGGTCTGTAGGACAATGTTCTTATTTGTAGGAAATATTCACAGAAGTATTTGTGGACAATGTGGTATCAAATGGTTCAAATTTAATTCTTTTTACCTTTTTTATATCTTAGAGATTGTTTTAAAAATCATACAGAAAATTTAAATGTTCTCATCAAAATAAAATTAAAAGTCAGGCCATAATTTGGGAGAAAATGTTACTAGTGCATATATCTGAAAAATGACTAGTACCTAGGATATATAAAGAACTCCTACAATCTGTACCTTTTAATTGGAGTGTCTGCACCATTTACTTTTAATGTAATTATTGATATTAATGTGTTTATGTCTTTCATGTTTGGTTTTCTATTTGTCCCATCTGTCTGTTCCTTTTTTTTAATGCTTTCCTCAGATTAATTGAATCTTTTTTTGTGAGTAAAAACTGCAATTTTTTAGCAAGCTAATTAGAGATGGAATTGTAAACTACCTCTTCTTGTACTATAAATCCAGAAGTATTAAAATGTCTAATGATTTGATATGATAGGATGAAGGAAACAAATTAAGAGAAAGAATTAATTGGTATCTGCAAAACTACACAGAGGGTCATTGTTTTTTTAACTATTCATTCAATAAAAAGTCAAAATAGATTATTTAGATTAATTAAATATAAATTGTAAAATTGGGACGATTAGGGAATATATAGGATTCTCTTTTGTAATTATTTTTTAAGCACTGTGTAATTACCTATTCTCTATATGTAGATATAGGGGGACAGAGTTCACCTGAAGGTTATAATGCCTAGTCTTTTTTAAGTTCATCCTCTTTATTTACATTTTAAAATGTTTACTTTCTCTTTTTTTCTACTATAGCTTGAAATTTTGACAAACCTGGCAAATGAAGCCAATATATCAACTCTTCTTCGAGAATTTCAGGTTTGTGTACAATGCTAATTATAAAATAACTTCTAAAACATCTGTTTATTATAAACTTAAATATGTGTCTTTCTGAACTTAGAAATATGTAATTGAGTAAATAAAACAGGGATTCCAGACAAGATTGATAACTAATAAATTTATAAATTTTCAGGAATAAACATTAACTACAAATTAAAAATTTAAGGGAAATGGAATAGCAGTCCCTTTCATGTTTTCACAGAATTTGAAAGATTGGTTTATAACTCTATCTTTGTTCAAAATGAAGTTACTTTAAGTGTTTCATCTTTTCGTGCTGTCATCAGTAGTCCTTTCTATATTCTGCACTCATGAAAATCATTTTTTACTTGATTGTTTCTATTTGATTTATCTATTGCTATTTTATTTTAATTTTTTGACCTATTGCTATTTTAGGCATTGTTTTTTTAGTTTCATGTGTAGCAAAAAAATATATATATATATTCTTTTTAAAATTGCCCCATTGTGATTTTTTATTGTTGTTTTTATTTTGTTTTGTTGTATTTTTTTAGACCGTGTATGTTGATATATGAGATACCTTCCAGCTATACATCCCCCAAAATATTTTTAAAATACCTCATGGATATTATGCTCTTTATGATGGAAGAGTTAACTCTGAACACTTAGTGATGGAGCACAGCAGTAGATTCTATAAGTTTTACATTTCATCAGCAATTTTCTTAACAAAAGTTAACAAAAAATTTCTTAACATGCTATACACATTACTGTGTATAATATGTCAACTCCCAGCTTTTATAGATTTAATTTAGTTTGTTGTCATAATTTTTAATATGCCCATATGAAAAATTTAGCTATATAGACATTGCATTTGTTTTTAACTGTGTGATCTTATGCTTTTAATAGGAATAATAAGAATATTATACTATGTCCATGATTTATGATTTCTTAACTGGGTTACTGCACTTTCATGCTATATATTTTTCTAGAAAATTATTTTGGTAAAATTAGGATGTCTTGGATAACTGCTCATCTTATATTTTCATGCCAGAAAATATATCTGAAGTTTTTATTCAGTAATCTGTAGCTATAGAACATTGCTTATATTTTTTACTTCATTTTATAAGCTTGCTTATTTTTAAGTTTTTTAAGTTTTTATCTTCATGTTTGCAATTGGCCATTTTCATGTTGTCATGTGTAATCTGTTTGGCTGTACTTTTTCTGTTTACTTTCTGCTATTTCAGATTTATTGGGGTTATAGGGAGTGAGTCTCAGATAATTTTATGGTGTCGTATAGATGTATGAAACATTGGACCTGTTTCAGAATATTGGTGATTCATTATTTTATTTAATATCAGGATGTTTAATAAAGTCCATTGTTTAGTCAAGCTTTTTATTAGAGTTCTGTGGTTTGGGGTTATGTTCATAGGTGTGTAGAGTTTGCTTACAATCATTTCTTGAGGAAAATAGAATGAATTTTTCTAAAAGCTCATTTTTTTAATTGAGGAAATAGGTTATCAACTGGGAAATGACTTTAAATACAGTTGAGCTTTCTTAAATGGAACTAAGAGAGTCCAGCTTGTTTAATTTATTTCTCCAACATTTAATCATGTTCTTGGTACTATTTTCACTAAATTTGTAAGTTTTATATATATTCTTAGATTTTCTCCTCTGTTTGTCATTTATGCACCATTTAAATGTATTACCCTTTTTTGCATGTTAGATAACCATAGTGTTAAATCAATAGTATGCACTTCTCATTTGAGATTGGACATCATTTTTTTTAAATTTCAGTTGAAAAATGGAATTTTAAATTCCATTACATATTATATGTAAATGTAAATATGCATATTAAAAGACATTTTTGTAAACAATAAAAACTGAGTTTTTAAATTAGAAAAATTACAACCAAAGTGAAATCCTTTAGGACTATCATAAATTTTGTAAACATCTTTTAACTTCCTGTGGTTAAACAATTTTATCATTTATTTCTTTTTAAGTTTGTATAAATATGTGGTTAACAGTGTATTTTTAAAGCATTCTTTTAAAGAAGATCTATTTTAACTGTATGATATTTTATTTTACTGTGAACTGAGTATTTGTAAAGTCTATTGAAATGCTGCTCACTGTAGATATTGTAGTTTCACTACCATTCAGATACCATTTTGAAAGTAAAATGTTTGCCAGTAGCATATTGGTTCTTTTCCTCCTCTTTTCCCAATTTTTAGACTTAATGTATTTGAAAAAGCAACCCTTCTTTTCATAGATTCACAGATGCTACTGGTTAAATGAACTGAAACCTCCAAAGAGAGAGTTCTCATCTTGTCTTTCAGTCTTGCATTAAACTAATTGCTGTGTTTGGGTGACTCTCCCCACTATCTGTTTTGAAGTTACAAGCTATAGGTGAATGAAGCTGGCTTGAATATGTGCCTCTTCTATAGATAGGCACATGCTTTAGGTAAAAACAAAACAAAGCAAATACTAATTTAGGCTAAGTCATCATTTGGACCTCCTCTTGTGACTATAGATGAGAAGATTATATATGCTAGATTTCTTAAATGTTGACAAAACTTAATATAATAGGCATTTTTGTTCACGTGATAGTGCTAGAGTATAAACTAATTGAAATAGTATTTTTTAGACCTATGTGAAAAGCCAAGATAAACCATTTGCAGCAGCCACTATTCAGACTATAGGCAGATGTGCAACCAACATCTCAGAAGTCACTGACACATGTCTCAATGGCCTGGTATGTCTGCTGTCCAACAGGGATGGTAAGTTGACAATTTCATTTTATTTTTCAAGTAATTTATCATTTGACTATTCTTGATGTGACCTGCAAAATTATAAACATTTTTTAACGTATTTTAGTTTTTTCCTTTTGTCAGTAGCATGATTATTATGAGTAGTATTTTTTCTTTGAAACACATACAATCTAGGTTTTTGTTTTAGTAAATTAGATAGTTAACTTGAAAACCATATTATTCTTGCCTAAACAGAACTAAGAAAGTATAATTTGTTTATTTTATTTCTTCACAGTTAATTCACTTTCATTGTACTCTGAAAGGTTCTATTTACTTTACTATGACATATGTATTTTATAATATTGGTTCACCTGCAGAGGGTGCTAAAAGCAGGCAAATGACTTTATAACATGGCAAAGTGGCTGGACCAGTAAAGTATGTTGAATATGTTATTTTCAAAGTTTTTTTTTCCAAAAATCAACCTAATAATTTTGTATTCAAGATAACTAGATTTAGAAGTCATCAATATGGAATAGCTTCATATTTTTAACAAACAATATCTAAACATTTTGTAAAACTGGATAGGTAAAATGTATAATCTAGATTTCATACTGTTCTGGGCTAAATGTCAGTTATTCTTTGGTATGACTTTAGAATAAATGAGGCCATATGGAGAAAAGGAAAAATGAGTCAACTTTCACCTTTTAAGTAATTTATTTAGAGGATTTTATTATAATTAGATATTTGACTAACATGAGATTCTTTTTAAAAGCATAATTTTTATTGTAAAAGCATTGAAATTATTTGTGGAATTCTAAATACAGTTATGTCATATCTAGACACCGATGTATATGACATAGTGGCCATAAGTTTAAACATAACAAAATTGATTACTTTTTATATTTTATGTCAAAGAAAAATAACTTTTTACTACAGTAACTCTATTATACCTAAATATCTTTTTCAGCATATAGATCTATTTAGAAAACTGTAACATTGTTGTAAGTACTTTTGATGAAAAAGAATTGCAACAGAATTTATCCCCAAGTAAGATAGATTTTTATTGTGAACATAAAATTATAAATTTTTACCTATATACTCGAGCTACTATGATGGATAGAATATTTTTCTACATGCCATATTAAAACTCTAAATATGTGGTGACAAAAATTATCAGGGATATTGATTTTTTTTTAATTTGGCTATAGAAGGTAAGTAGAGGAGATAGGGTACTAAATGTCATATGTTTTATCTGTTTCTGAGTTTAATAGTTTTTATCTATTTCTACATCATACACTTAAAATATGAATTTAAAAACATTTTTATTTTTATATATCTTTAATAATGACTTTTTATTTGATCAGATATACTCCTTGGGAAAATATTTCCAGAATATTACAGAGTTTGAACCATAGTGTACTATGGTAACTGTTCTTTTAAATTAATTGCATACAAAAAGCACTACAAATTAGAACACTGATTAGTTTTTTCAAATACAAATATATTCAAGATTTCTCAATTTTATATTTTGACCCTTTTTTCTCATGTGAAATTTTCAAGCTGTGGATTTTAAAGCAGCATTTTCTATTTAGCTTTGTAACACATTAATTTCTCAAAAAATGTTTTTATTGACTTTGACTTAAAAGATGAATGTTCTGCTCTTATAGCGCTTTTAAAGGAAGAATAGATTATTTTATAATTAGGTAATGGGAGGCTAATATAATTTATAATCACTCTTAAAAGTAAGAAGATTTACTAATTTAAACTCTGGTATTTCAGTGTTTAGGCTTTTGTTTTTGGTAAATCAAAACTCTTTTTATAACCTTAATTTTTTTTTCTGTAGTTTGAATGTTAAGAAACCTAAATTGTAGTGTTTAGGTTCTGGTTGTATAGTCATTACTAGCCCATAATACCTGATCTTTTAACTCTATCTTATGTGCTAAACTTTTGTAGTTTGAAAAACTGGCTCAGTAAAAGTGGGCAGTAAAACAAAGAAAAATGTATTACATCATTAAAGAAAATAGTAATGTTTTGATCTTAAAAGTGGCTAATCCTGACAACAGAGTCCTTTTCTCTTCCTTTTAAGATAATCTGTTTTTTGAAATAAATACTATAAAAGAGGCCTGTGTTTTCAAAAATCTGTAAGCTCTTTTGAGGCTCTAAGAATCTGTGATTCTTAGGTTTTATATTATTATGACTACCTCATAATCTCTTCAGATAGTGTCTTAAAACCTCAGAGACAGTATTTAGATGCCATTGTTTTACATATATTTAATATTTTCTTCTTGGACCTGTAGGGTTTTTTTAAAATATATTTTAAATGTTGTTGACTTCTCTCTTCTTGGCATAGAGAGGACTTTTCTAGGCAGACGTGACACTTGCCCAAAAAGACTCCAGTATCACTATCTAAGATTAATTTGATAAACAAAATTTTTAAATATCTTTAGAAAAAATTTGCATTTCCCTTGATTTAGGATTATTTAAATCCCTAAGGTTATTTACTTTAGGTAACATATTAGCAAAATTTGTCTGTCTGAGTAACATTATCATTTATTGTAAACTGAAAGGATTGGGGCAGAGGACTATTTTTTGTTTTGTTTGTTTTATATAATTCAATACACATTTATTGAGGACTTGAATAAGTTGGAGTGTTTAGTAAATGTTGAATACATAAATAAAATATTCATACAGTCTGTAAATGTTCCTGCCTTTATAGCACTCATAATCTAATGGAGGGAGACTGTAACATAAGACAAGTATATTATAGTCTACATATACTGACCAATTAGTTGGTTGCCAGCTCTCTGCTAATACAGAACTAGACCACCTAGTTTGAATGTTAATGTTTTTTGAATAAATTACGTGATCTTCCTGTGATTCAGATTCCTCATTTGTAAAATGAGAATAATACTAGATTGTATGAATCTTGAAGATATTATGCTGAATGAAATAAGCCAGTCACAGAAAGACAAATACTGAATGATTTTTATTAAAATAGTCAAATTCATAGAATTACAGAGTGGACTGGTAGTTACCAGGGGCTGGGGGAGAAAGGGAAAGGGGGATCACTAATCAGTGGCATAAAGTTTAGGTTCAGCACAATAAATAAGCTCTGGAGATCTACTGTGCAACATTGTACCTGTAGTCAGCGATACTGTATTGTATACTTAAAATTTGTTAAGAGGGTAGATCTCATGTTAAATGTTCTTACTACAATAATATAAAAAAATTTTAAATAGTAGGCTGTAGTTCTTAGAGTGAGGACCATTAGGTTCTGTAGGCAGAAAGGAGAAAGCTAAGAAAGGTCAAGAACATTTGATCATTTTATGCTTCTGGCTGAGTACTGCCACAGTACTGAGCTCTTTGAAAACCAGGAGGTAGATAAAGAATAGGTAGGGTAGAATTACCTGAAAGGAATGAGAAGGCACCTGGGGTAGGCAGAATAATGCACCCATCCCACACCCCAAAATGTCCAGGTCCTAATGCCCAGAACCCGGGCATTTTACCTTACATGGCAAAAGGGACTTTGCAAATGTGATTAATTAAGAATATTGAGGTGGGGAGATTATTTGAGTGGACCCAATGTAATCCAAAGGGTCCTTATAAGAGAAAGAGGGAGGTCAAGAAAGTCAGATGTCAGAAGTAGAAGTTGGAGTGATGCCACTACTGGAAGGGGACCTTGAGCCCAAGAATGCCAGCAGCCTCTAGAAGCTGGAAAAGGCAAAGAATGAATCTTCCCCTAGAATCTCCATAGAGAATTTAGTCCTGTTGACACCTTGCTTTTAGGCCCATAAAACTCATGTTAACTTCTTCTGGCTCCAAATTCTAAGGTGATAAATCTATGTTGTTTTAAGCCACTAAGTGTATAGTAATCTATAACAATGACAATAGGAAACTAACACAGCAACAAAGGATAAATAATGCCAAATATATATTTTAATTATAGCCAATCCTGCCTCTGCATGTGAATAAGTAAAATTATACATTTTTTACTTACTTAGGCTAGTTTTACAATAATGTATTTTAAAATTAAAATTTTTTATACTGCGGATTCTTTAAAATCATACTTAGAATCATATTTTACTTTGCATAATAATTAGTTATATAACCCTTTAATGTTTTCTACTATATTATAAGTTTGATGAGGGCAGCTTCTCATTCTGGTTTATCTTCGTTTTCCTTGTAACTCCAAAAGGTGGTCTTTATAAAAATAATACCTGCTTATAGTAACAGAGCATTAGAGGTAAAATGATAAATTCTGGTTCTGAGTTTGAATTCTGGACAAAGTCAGATAATAAAGGTGCATTTATCTTTTTTCATCTTCATCTGAAGAAATCCAAAACACTAATTTGAAAAGAAATATGCACCTCTATGTTTATTGCAGCATTATTTACAATAGCCAAGATATGGAAACAACCTAAGTGTCCATTGATAGATGAATAAGTATAGAAAATGTGGTGTGTGTATATATATATATATATATATATATATATATATATATATATATATATATATATATACAGTGCAATATTACTCACCATAAAAAGAATGGAATCTTGCCATTTGTAACAATGTGGATGGACCTAGAGGATATTATGCTGGAAATAAGTCAGAAAAGAAAGACAAATACCACATTTAATGTATATGTAGAATCTAAAAAACAAACTAAATGAACAACAAAACAAAGTCATAGATACAGAGAACAAATTGATGGTCACCAGATGGGAGGGGGTTGGGGAACAGGATGAAAAAGGTGAAAGGGATTAAGAAGTACAAGCGGCCAATTATAAAAATAGTCATGGAGATATAAAATACATCATAGGGACTATAGTCAATAATGTAATAACTGTATATGGTGTCAGATGAGTACTACTAGACTTGCTGGGGTGACCACTTCGTAAGGTATATAAATGTGTAATCATTATGTTGTATACTTGCAACTAACATTGAATGTCAGCTATAATTGAAAAATAAAATAAAATGGTAATACGGTACCTATTACAATTATCGTGAGAAAAAAAGACATCCTTTTTTGTAAACTAAAACATTATGGAAATATTTGTTATTCCCATAAAGACATATATAGCTTAAAATATATATGTTCGATAATGATTAGAATGGTAGAAATTTTGCTTATATTATTAAAAGCTATATAAGAAAAAATATTTTAGAGGAGAATAGTAACAACACAAATCATAATTTTTTCAGTATAATATTAAAATTAACCTTTTTAGTATATTCCAGAGGAATCTCTAAAATCCATGAGTCACTATTAATTAAAAAAAAAAAAGCCAAAATAATAAAGGCAATGTTGATTTATTTCTTTTGCACCAGTAATATTTATAATCGTTTATATAAGATTTATTCCATAAAGTCAAGTATTCTCCCTAGTTATATTACATTTCTCTATTGGTGCCACCAAAACCATAAATCAGACCAGTGATTAGCCACTTCAGTGTGATAACTCAGTCTCAGAATTTCAATTTTAAGATCTGTTTCCTGCAGCACTCCCAGTACCAATTACTGCGTTAATTAAGGCCTTGGCCGGAAACAGATTGATACACTTAAAAGGGACAATTGAAGAGAATTTAATAAAGGCACTATTTATAAGATATGGGCAGAATTAAGGGAAACCAACAAGGTGTGATGAAACACCCTGGGGCTAACAGGCCAGGAACAGTGGGAAGCCATATCTAGAATTGAAGGGGAGGAGTGTGAGGAGTGAGAGCAGTTACTAGACCCTGCAGGAGAGAACCGTTCAAGTGAACTGAAACCTGCAGTGGAGGCGTGCAGGCACTGCCAGGGAGCCCTGGCAGAAGAGAGATTCAAGACAACTATTCTTTCTTTCCACCCCCAATATCCTGATGGTGCTTTTGAAGGGCAAGGATGTCTGGTTGATGTAGTCCACAGAGGTCAGTCTCTCTAGGCACGAGTTGAAGCAAGAAACGCAGAGTGGACTCATGGGACCAGTGGACGGCACCATCCAGCTCAGCCCCAGTCCTTCTGGCTCTGAAGTTTGTGCTATTTCTATAGTAACTCCTTTTCTACTACTACTACCCCTTACCACTCATTTCTTTGGACCTATCACTTAAGAAATCTTTTATTTTAATTTACTGTTTTCTTCAGAAATGGAAAATGTTATTTAGATTGTAGGTGTTTGATTAACATGATATAATTAGTAGGAATCAAGTAAGAGTATTAGAGAGCTATGGTTAAAAACCAGGGACACTTGAATATTATAGTGGTTACATAACATAACTTCACTTTGTTTTTCTGACTTAAAGAAAATTAGAAAGGAATATCAGAATCCAGGAGACAGTACCAGATGTTAAAATTAAAGTATTCTCTTCTACTTAAGACGTATTTCACACCCAAAATTTGGAAGTACACTCATTGTTATAGTTTTTACCTAGGCATTTAAAATATGTAGAATGTTTTACTAATTTAAATTTATGTTTTACCAAGGATAATTTGAATTTTACATAGTTAATGCGGATATTCTCTTTTTCAGAAATAGTTGTTGCTGAAAGTGTGGTTGTTATTAAGAAATTACTGCAAATGCAACCTGCACAACATGGTGAAATTATCAAACATATGGCCAAACTCTTGGACAGTATCACTGTGAGTACTAATTAAGAGATTTTTGGTGAATCCAACTGAATTTTACTCAGTAAATTATAGTTTTATTAAAATAAATGAGCATAATGTATAGTAGCTGAACTGTCTGGATTCAAATTCTGGTTCTAAGATTCTGCAGTGTTGTGGAAGGGAATTACAAATCTGAGACGGGGAAGATGCAGTAAATGCTGTAATGTTTAATTGGAATTGGATTATCAGTGTGAACTTCATGGGTTTTTATATTGATATCTGGGTGTGTGTCAGTGTATGTATGCGTTATGTGTCTATACATATACAACATGTATGGACACATACGAATGCATTTGTGAGTATACAAACATCTGTCCTTCGAGAAGGCCTACATACAATAATACCCTAATACCGATGAGCACACCTAGTGGCCAGATCTTGCTTTGTTTTGTTTTATTTAGTTATTTCATGCTATAAAATTCACCCTTTTCAAGTGTATAATTCAGCAGGTTTGGGTATGTTCATAAAGTTGTGCAACTATCACCACTGTGTAATTCCAGAACATTTTCATCATCTGTAAAAAAGTCTCATACCTGAAACTACTGATCCTCCCTTTACTTTAGCCCTTGATAACCATCAGTCTACTTTCTGTCTCTATGAATTTACTTATTCTGGAAATTTCTTATAAATGTGCTCTGACAATAAGTTGGCTTTTGTGTCTGGCTTCTTTTAGTTAGCATGTTTTTCTGAAGGTTCATGCACATTGTAGAATATAATATTTCATTCCTTTCTGTAGTAGACTTTGGTTTTTAAATTCTATTCACCGCCGAAAGGAAGCAGCGTTCCTTAGAGAAATGGCTGATTTTAGAGCTAGGGCAAGGAAAGAATAAGATGATTTTAGAACATCTTATTCATCTAAAAAAGCAAGGAAGTACTTACAGAATAATAGAGACATGTCAAAAAGACCTAAAAGTCAGCTCGAAGAGGCTCTCACTGGTCAACTCGAGCAACAAAACAAGTGGTAGTAAAGGATTACAACCTATTGACTAGGTCAAGAATCTCAGAATCCACACTGGAATGAATGACTAAGGGAGAAAGGGAAGCTCTTCCTTACAGTGCAAAAGTAACTAATACATATAGAAGAAAAGGTGGAATTTGAATATCACCATATTCCTGCCATCACAGCAGTTGACTCAGGCAAGAATCATTAACAAATGCTAAAAACTAGGGAGTGAAGATTTGAGTAGTAACAGCATATTTGCACAGTCTGAAAGTATATCTCATAAGATATTTTTTAATTACAATGGGCAAATTAATGACTTTTGACTTTACAGTAGAGAAACTTTGCAGACACTACCCGAATATAGTTAAAATTGCTAGCAACAGGATCATGTACCTTCTAAGATACACTGAATAGAACTCAACACCAAGTCTGTTGAATTCCTGCCAAAAGTGACTTGAATCGGATCAAGAAGAAACACAGAACCGAATAAAGATATCCTACATAATAACTGGCTTGTACTCTTTTAAGATGTTAATATAATGAAATGGAAAGAAAAACTCAGAAACTTTTTCAGAGTAAAAGAGATTAAAAGGATATGACAGTCACAACACATAATTTTGGATCTTCTTTTCCTACAAAAGATTTTATAGAGATAATTGGCAAAATCTCAATAAAATCTGTAAATTAGATAATAATAGTATTGGCTCAGTGTTAAATTTCCTAATTTTTAAATAATTCTACTGTGGTTATATAAGAACATTCCTTTTATTAGAAAATTTACATTGAAGTACTTCAGGGTAAAAGGCATGGGTATAACTTATTGGTTAAGAAACCAAAATATGTTTGTATACATAGAGAGAAAGCAGTAAAATGTTAGCATTTGGGGAATATGAAGGGTTTTCAGAAATTCTTTTTACTCTTGCAGATTTTCTGTAATCTGAAATTGTGTTTAAAAATTAAATTAAAAAATAAATATTAATCTCAGCTCTGCCATTTACCAGCTCCATGTCCTTACATTAAAATCTCTATTCTTCACTTTCCCCATTTGTACAGTGGTGTTAGTAAAAGAACCTATATTGTCGTAAGTCTTGCATTAGTTAATGTATGTACAGGTCTTAGAACATCGCCTGTGACAACAGCACTGCGTGTTAGCTGTTATTATTATGTTCTATTTTATTCTCTTCTTCCCTTTAAAGCTAAAGTTTTATGAAAGAATTATCTGAATATAATTTTATTTCCTTACCCCATACTCCTCAAACCATCACAGTCTGAATTGACTCCCTAGTTTTTCCGAGGTCACTGTCTCCCTCTTTTTAAATCCAGTGGATAATTTGCTGTCCGTATCTTTCTCGATATTTTTGTTAACTTTTGATTTCACTGATCATTTATTCCCTTTTAAAACATTCTCTCTCCATGGCTTCTATTTTTTCTTAAAACTCTTCTATATTGTATTTACCTTTTACTATGCTTGTCCCTTGAATGTTAGTTAAAGTTTGACAACTAATGTATAACTGAAAGGATTGTATTTTAGGAAGAAGTATATAATTTTTTTCTTTAAAAACAGATAACCTATACTCTGAGCCAGTTCAGAGGGATCATATTTGTGTGAGCAGAGCCAGTTTTTAATGTCTCTGGTGGCAAAATCTTCTTTCCCTCAGGATATTATTAAAGATTGCGGGACAGTTATACATTTTTCTTAAGAGTTAAGAATAAGACTCACAGAAGTCACTTAGCATCACCTAGCAGAGAGTTCCTTTCTCTTCATATCTACTCTTATTGAGTAGATTAATTGTCTTGGATTACTTATCAAAGCCAGGACTTCTCATAAAGTTTATGTATGAGAGGTGTAGGGGTTAAGATTGTAGGTTTGAGAACCAGATGACTTGTGTTCAAATTTAGTCTACATTTTACTAGCTTTGTGAAATTAAGCAGTTATTTGACTTCTGTACTCCAGTTTTTTCATCTGTAAAATGGGAACAATAGTGCTAATAATTTTATAGACCTGTTGTGAGAAGTAAATGAGTCATCATATGTGAAACACTTAGACCAGCACTTAGTGTTAACTCTTATGATCATGGCTATATTTAATGTTTTTGAAAAAGACAAACTTTATGATTAGGTTTAAATTTAGTAAGTGATCTTGTGGCTCTTTTTATATTTTCCTCATTTATTTAACCAAACTCCTGTACTACTAATCATATACCAGGCACTAGTCTAAGTACCTTAAAAATAAA
The DNA here is from genome assembly GCA_004027375.1 of Macroglossus sobrinus. Classification (NCBI taxonomy): domain Eukaryota; kingdom Metazoa; phylum Chordata; class Mammalia; order Chiroptera; family Pteropodidae; genus Macroglossus; species Macroglossus sobrinus. Next base: position 799,882 of record PVKZ01000401.1, read on the forward strand.
AATCATTAATTTTAAAAACAATTCTGCCAGGTAGTTTGTATTGGTATTCCCATTTTACATAAGAGAAAATGGAGGCACAAAGTGGTTAATTAACTTGCCTATGGTCACATAGCTAATAGGTCTGCTTCCTTAACCAATACATTATCCTATCTCTTTATTTCTAGTCTGTCTCTTATTTTGTATTCAGTTCACTTTCCTGCTCACTGAGCTGGCCAGAATTTTATTATTGTTGTTTCCTTTTGCTTTCCCCAAATCATTGACAAATTAGGTGTTAGATTAATGTGGTCTGTGTATGCGCAAATGTCGAACAGATGTTTCACATTATTTGTCAGTGGTCTGTTGATGAGAGATGAAAGGGTAAACCTTTTTCTTCAAATCAACTGAGATAGACACCAACTATCTCTGTACCAAGCATCAAATTTCAATAGTATTTTTATTCATTATAACCACAAATACTCGTACTAGGGAAGTGTGGTACATCCTTCAGTAAGAACCACTTTTCTAGCCGATAACTAATGAACCAAATATCAGGGAACTCTAGATAGGGGAAGACAAAGAATGGATATACATACATGGGTATATGAATATGTTTACACACATAATTAAATGTATAAGAATAGACTAGAAAAGTCTAACAAGTGCTAAATGAGGACTCTTGAAATAGAAGGAATATAATGTAAGGAAAGTTATAGTAATCTATAACTAAAACTGTTGAGCATTCTTAGAAAACCTAGGGGCAAGATTGGGAAGAGTAAGTGTTTAAAGTTCTCCTGGGAGAAAGAGAATGGAAGAAGGTGAAATTATTTTAATATTCTTGTGTTAAAAAAAGTAATAAGGTAAGATAGATTATCTTGGGGTGAAAACAGTGGGTTTTGGTGGGGGAAAATAGTTAATATCTTATTTACAAGGAATGGTGGAGAAATATGTGTTCGATTATGAGAAGGAAATAGCAATGTAGAGTTCTCTGTTCTCAAACATTTTGTCCAAAATTTAGCTAAAACTTGTGCTAATAAATTTGTTCTGTTCTTGTTAGAAAGGGAGAGGCAATTATAAGAAGCGTTAATGGCTTTCAAGTGACTGTAGTTGCTTATACATAAAATCTATAACAGTATATAAGACCCATATCAGGCAAACCTCAGACTTTGTTAGAAGAAAAATGTGATGTATTTAACTATATCTCTGAGGCTCAAGGACATTTTTGATTGCGTCAACTTTCTCTACAGTAGTTGTTGAAACATTAGCCAAGTAAATATTTTCTTACAGATCTATATAGCAAAGTCAGTGGGGGTTTTGGTTTTTGTTGTTGTTGTTTTTCTGGCAGAAGCTAACCATTAGTGGAATTCTGTGTTCACAAAGAGAGAAGAAACAAAAATGTAAAATAAATAATAATTTTTTAAGATAATAAAGATAGAAGAGTAAAAAATTTAAATATATAGTACCCTAAGTATGAATGGACCGAATTCTCTCATTGAAAGACAGACTTTCAAATTGGAGTGAAAATCAAAAGCTAACTACAGTCCACTTAAAATTAAAACACCATAACCAAAGTGGTAAATATAAGAAGGTAGGGAAAAAATATTAAGTGAACATGAACAAGAAAACGAGGTTTAAAATTAAAGCATTTAACAAAATAAAAAGAAACATTATAAAATGAAAAAAGGGCCAATTTACAAAGAAACTAAGAAGCATAAACCTATATGCACACAAAAAAAGGGTAACCAAATATATAAGAGAAAAATCTATAGAAAATGAAGGAGAAATGATAAAATGCAATTTTTGGGGGTGACTTTAGTAGATAGGTCTCTCATATTAGATATCCTAGGAGATTTTTAAGTAAGATCTAGATGTAAGTAAGGTTATAGAGAAATTAAATAATAGAATAAATATTTGATTTAGTAAACCTATAGCTAAAAACCTATATCTCTTTAACAGGGAATACTCCCTTTTATGGGTATGTCCACAAAACATTTACAAAAACTCAAGAACATACTTGGATGTAAAAAACCAAAAAAACAAAAAAAAAACAAACTTTAAAGATTTAAGTTTTAATTAGAATTAAATAATTTAAAAGGTTATCAGCAGTAATAAAGAAAATATACTTTTAGATAAAAAAAGGTTTAAAGAAAAAAATGCAAGCACTCCATGAAACACAGAAAAAGAAAACACTTTACTATAAAATGTATAGGATGTAGATAAAGCTATAACTGCCACCATTTTTAATGTAAAGAGACCAGAAATAAAATAATTTTTATGTGTCCTAAGAAATTTGAAAAGGAACAGTGAAGCAAAGTATAAAACCCCAAGAGGGATCGAAGTTGATTTTGTAAAAGAGAACACCAAAGAAATGATAGTTGAAATTTATAAATATATCTTAAATCTGGTCCTTTGGAAAGACAATAAAATAGTTAACCCCTCGTGATTCTGATAAGGTAAAGAGAGAAAGCAAAAATTGACAATTTGGAAATGTGATATAGGAGAGATTAAAGTAATAACAAGAAAACTATATGCAATTCTATACCAAAAATTTGAACTTTTGGAGAACGAAAAGGTGATGATGAGTTGTTACTGTTTACATTATTTGAGGAAGCTGGACTGCTTGAAGTGAGACAAGACTGTGTGATGCAGAACCCTAAAAATGGTCAGGGCTTAGAGGCACAGGTTATTCCAGAAGAAGGTAATGACAGTAGCCGCAAAATCAGGAAAGAGGAGTGATTGAATCCCCAGAATCTCTGATCCAAACAGTCAAGAAAATTATTTATGTAAGAACAATAGCCACATGGAAAAGAAAGCAGAGCTTTGTTAATCTCATCAAGTATCTGAAGACTCTTAGATGTGGTCTAATGATTCTAAAATGGAAGGTTTAGCTTGAGAGCCATAAATGAGAGCTGTTTCTTCTTTAATCTCTGCCTATTTCACCCTAAATCCAGGGTTGGTATTTTAAACCACTGCAATTTTAGACAGAGTCATTCTGACTAGTGTCAGAGGACAAAAGGACACAATTGAGCATGTTTTCCCTCAGTGCTTAAGCCATTTTATCAGGACAGAATTCTAGTCTCATCTACCCCCGTGAGAGGAGGGAGAACAGAAGTGATAGACCTCTTCTCACCTGCCACCCCCGCGCCATGCATGAGTGCAGGAGTAGACAAGAGGAAGACCTAAACCTGGCCTAAAAAGGCTGGCTCTAGGGGAAGCAGCAGGAAGCCACTGCAGAGAGGCAAAGGAGTAATCCTTTATTTGATTAATACGTAAATAAGGTTCAATGAGGTGAAATTGATGGTCTCCACGATATATACGCAATATACATGATTAGAATCTGACCTTGCTGGCTGGTATTTTTCCTGGTATAGCACACTTTTTTTTGTCAATGCCCAGTGGCCATTTTGAACTCTGGTTTCAGGCTTGGAGTCACTTCCAGTTCCACCACTGACAAGTTATGAGGTGCTGGGCAAATTTTTTAACACTTTGTGCCCCAGTTTCCTCATATATCAAATGGCGGATAATGGTAGAGCCCACTTTCTAGGACTTTTGTGATAATTAACTGAGAAAACACATAAAGTACTTAAAAACAGTGCCAGGCACATGGTAAGAGCTCAATAGATATTAAATATGTGATTTTTTAAAAAAGGGAACATAAATTTTTTGTATTCCAGACTTCCATTACATTTGTTATTTAGTAAGTGGTATAGTTGAAAATATGAAAACTAAAATTTAAGTTAATTCTACTTTTTAAATTTACTCAAAGAGAATAGATTTATGTCAATAGCTTAGTGAGCTTACATGTGCTGATTGTGAATATTTTATCCTTTGTAGTAGCTTTGTTTGTAGTCAGTACTGCTTTTGGAACAAAGTTCTTCCAAAATAAGATGCATACTATCTGAGGATTATTCTAAAAGGGTTTCACATAATTTTTAATGGGACAGACAGGGATTTCATGTCATAAAGAACAGTTGAAGGACTTTATTGTGTAAAGACTACTGAGTGATATTGAAAGAACGCGTTCTGTACTCCTTGCCCAAGTGCCTCACTGAACACCTGCCATTTCACAAGTTAACTACACTTGCCTTGCGACCCAAACTTAACTCAGACTTAAGTTTTATTGAGTTCAGGTATAGAATATTGGATCCGATTTGCTGTTTGTATGTGGTTTGTTTAGATATATACTGATTTTGTCTTTGAAAAATTTAAATAAATAAAATTGATGTTTTTGCAGGATTTACTTTACACTGTTAAAACACAATATCTTTTAAATTATACTGTTTACAGAGTGATCTGTAAAATCTTTCTAGATGTCTTTCTTAATTGCTGTGGTCAGCTAGGAATCATTATTTGTTTGTTTTTTTTTTTCGGCCAAGTTAATGTGTTAAAATGGCAGCAGGAATTGCTTTGCGGTAGAAGGTTTAAAAAGTGCACTTAACCACTTGCTCAGGGCATTTAGGGTAAGAATCAGGCAAAATTATTTACAATCCAGTTCATCTTTGAAAATATTGAAAAGCAGAGGTTTGTAATGAAAGTATTATATCATCTGCATACACGTGTGTTATTAGTGTGGTTTTCTTTCCGTGTTTCTATATATTCTGTGGTTGAAAAGACCATAGAGAACAAAAAAATGACAATTTTTCTTACTACTATTTTGTCAAACAGTAAAGATTTGCCTCAAATCTTTCTAGAGGCTATGGATTCATAGTATCAGTGGTGTGCAAATGAGTCTTATAACTTGAGAGAAAAAGGAAGGGCTGGAATCTGAAAATCTTAGGATTCTGATTCTAGCCAAACACACAAAAACATTGGGTTTGTCAGTTTCCCAAGCTTTTTAACAAAATGCCATCACTCAAAGTTTGCTATAAATATACTTATATTGATATTATTTCTTCTGTGGAGACGTTATCTAAGTTTTCAGATGTTTACTTGACAGTTGTGTTAGCTCAGTCCTAGAACACCTGAATATTATCCTGCCCCCACCCCCGCACCTCTACCATCTTGAGATTTTCATTGTGAGCATTAGAATTTACTGATTTTTCCCCCAAAGAGTTGTATTTTAAATGTACTATGAATGTGTAGTGTTTAAATATTGTTATTTTAATCTTAGCATTTTAATTAAAAAGAGTGGAAATAATCTCTTCAAACTTTTTGGCATTGTCTTTTTAATTGCAAAAATAGAATTATAAGTATGTTACCAGAAGAAAATTGCTCAAAGTGGGTAATAGATTGATATATGTCATAGAATTCTAATTTTTCATAGTAGCACTAAATAATAAAATATTTAAGAAAAATAAATCTAGCATAATGAAATCTGAAGTTGCCCATATATTCTTATTTAGAGGTACCTTTATGGCAGGCAACTTGAATTGCTTCATACTGAAAACTTTAATCTACCACTTAATTACTATTCTTTAGCCCAATTTAAAATAATAGATTGGGAGTAAGGTTTTAATGCAGTGTAACCTTTGGAACATGAGAAATAACCCCTTTCTTTCCAGAAATCAGTAGACATATAGTAAGGGTATCAGTTTTATCATATTGCATGTATGGATTTGTAATAGTACTTATTACTTATACTTAGTACTTATACTTATTACATAAGTATGTTGATTTCTTTCTTACTAAACTTATTCTAACATTAATTTAAAGATAGTGCTGTTACAATATTTGAAAATATACACTGATTTTAAAGCTTTTTTGATGTCCTCATTATCCTTCTGGTGAGAGACCCAACTTAGGAATGTCTTAATAATTTTATATTATTTCGTAAATTGGATGTTTTTAAGGTGGTGGATATTGTGATAAAATTTTAACTGTGCAGAGGTCCTTATTCTCACTCTCTTCTTTAGCAATCATATATACAGCTGTGAAACTGTAATGAAAATATTAGAACTTTATTTGAATTGAAGGACTTCATGGAAAAAGTGTTATCTCTTCTTGTGATGCTACCTGTTAATGATAGGCATTGGCTTTTTTATTTATTATAAAAAGCAAATTCTTTATACTTGGTGAAACTATTCACAGGAACTAATTTATATACTCCTTCAAATTCCTTTTGGAGTAGGGGATGATAAAAATAAACAGATAGTAATAAAACTAATGTACATACTCTAAAATGATGGTCTTAATGGTGCCGATGGAAGGTTTCCAATTTGTAGCAAAGCAGTTATTTTTAAAAAACAAATTATTTTGGAATGTACATTATTAAAACATGTAATGCCAAAATGCAATATTGGACAAATTTATCTTATTCTTATTTCTTTTGTTGATGACCAAGTAATAGACCAGGATTCATGTTTTTATAAGTGGGCCTTGAGATTTTTGTCAGTTTTACAGGATTCCAGTGCTGTAGATGCAAATACATAGAGAATATAACAGATTCGGAATCATAGTCTTTAGTGAATCTGCTTTTTTCTATACTGTTCATGATTCTCTAAATGTGGTTTGCCAGCCACTTGTCTTCAGGAATCATATGTGATGCTTCATAAAATATGAATTCCTAGGTCCCACCACAGAACTGCTATCTTGGAGCTGTACCAGAACTCTGCAGTTTCAATAAGAACCCTAGATAGTTTTCATGGACATTGAGGTTTGGGAATCAGTGCTGTAGAGCAGAAGTTGGCAAACTTCTGAAAACTGCTAGAAAGTAAATATTTTAAGCCTTATGGTCTTTGTTGCAGTTGCTCACCTCTGCTATTGTAGCACAAAAGCAGCAACAATAATATACATAAAGAAATGGGTGTAGCCAGCCAGATTGGGCCCAAGTATTTGCAGGTCTTTGATAGAATTGAGATTCTAGACCAATGACTTTTTCCTCTGTGAATCTTTTCTAAGGCATTATTCCTGAAATCAGTTTTAATGAGATTTCCTGGGTGTTTATTTTTTGATAACTAAAGAAAATCCATAAATAAAGGAATGTTTTCTGAATATACATTAAGTGAATGGATAAATCTAACACTGATAAAATTTCAAGCATATTCTATGCTAATATTAAGAAGAGTATAATTACCTTTTTCTGTAATCATATAATCTTCTAATATTAGGTTCCTGTGGCTAGAGCAAGTATTCTGTGGCTAACTGGAGAAAACTGTGAACGAGTTCCTAAAATTGCTCCTGATGTTTTAAGGAAGATGGCTAAAAACTTCACAAGTGAAGATGATCTGGTGAAACTGCAGATTTTAAATCTGGGAGCAAAATTGTATTTAACCAATTCTAAACAGGTAAGAGGCTAATCCTTAGTCTATCTATGTGATACCTGCTTTCTTCTTTTTTAAAAAAATTTTTTTATTTTACTTATGTATTTATTTAGTGACATTGGTTAACGAAATCCAGGAAGTTTCAGGTGTACAATTTAACAGTAAGGCGTATATATATTGCATTGTGTGTTCCCCTCCCATTGTTAAATTTCTTTCTTTCACCACATATTTGACCCCTTTTACTCTCATTTACCTGCCACCTCCTGTCACCCCTCCTCCATTTCCCCACCGCACTCTGGTAACCACTAGTCTGTTGTCCATGTTCATGAGTCTCTGTCCTGTTCATTTGTTGCTTTTAGGTTTATATCTCACATATAAGTGTTATCATGTGGTTTTCAACTTTGTTTGTCTGGCTTATTTCACCTAGCATGATTATCTCGAGGTCCATCCACATTGTCGCAAATGGCAGTATTTAATCTCTTCTTATGGCTGAGTAATATTCCATTGTATACATGTACCACAGCTTCTTTTTCCAATCATCTATTGTAGGACACTTTGGTTGCTTCCATGTCCTGGCCACTGTGAATAATACTGCTGTAAACATTGGTGTGCAAATTTCTTTTCAAATAGGAGTTTTTAAGTCTTTGGGGTAAATACCCAGCAGAGGGATTGCTGGATCATATGGTAGATCAATTCATAGTTTTTTGAGGAAGCTTCATACTGTTTTCTATATTGCTGGTGGGTCTACTTTCTTCTTTACTCTGATAAAGCAGTTAAGTCCTTTTCATGCATTCCTCCATTCAATAATTACTCGGTGCCTATTTTCTTTTTATTTTTAGGCGAGGCAACCCTTGGTTGACCTCACAGATTGCAAGGACTTTGTCAGTTTAAAATTCTTTATTTTTTAATTTTTTTATGTCTGCAGCATCTGGTCTTCCTAGGTGGTCTTCCATCCAAATACTGACCAGGCCCAACCCCACTTAGTTTCCGAGATCAGATGGGATTAGGCTTGTTCACGGTAGCATGGCCATAGACAAGTGTCTATTTCTTTAAGTGGTACAAAGAGGTGACATTCTAGTCTAGTAGGGGAGAAACACATAAAAAATGAAATAGTATGTGCTAAGTGCTATAATAGAAGTACCGTGGAACTCCAGAGGAGAAAGTTATTGATTGGAAGTCTGAAGTAGAAGAAGGAGAGAGGGTCAGGGAAAGTCTCATAAAGATAGACTCCTCACTAAGGGCTGTAAGGAATGGTTTACTATACAGAATAAGGAAAGAGGGGAGCAGAGGGTCAGAGTCATGAAGCAGCTTGGTACTTTCAGCACACTTATAGCTAAGCATGGAGAGGCAGGCAAGGCTAGGACGTGGAATGGCAAGTGCTGTGGCCCTTGTCTCACAGATGCAGTGAAACCAGTAAAGGTTTTTTAATAGTGGTATAATTTGCCAGGTTGCGATTTAGAATATTCATTTTTCAAATTGGTTTACTCTTGGAGGAACTGTTAGTAAGAGGAATCATCTCTATGTATTAAGTACATAAAATCTTCCATGTATAAAATAGGGACTCTACCATCTTTCTTCCTATATCTAAATTGCTATTTTCCATGAGTGGAGGACTTAACCTGATCAGCAAGAATGGAAAGGAATGCTTGCTCATTTTAGCTAGACCTCTTAGTAGGCTTTATGCTCCATGTCCTATCTATATCTCTCCCTAATTTTTCCTGTCTGAGTCTTACTTTGCTTCTGTGGGTTTTTCCCTCTCTTTCCCTCTGTCTCTGTTTTTGTCTCCCTCTTTCTTCAAAACTTTCTGCCTATGTATCTTTCTAACCTTTCACCCCTTCACACGTGCACACATACACACACACTACCACCACCACCACAGTCTATTGTCTGTCTGTCATCCTCTGTTGTCTACGTTCATTCTCTCTTTTTGTATTTGCTGTGTGTGTCTCTGTATGTGTCTTCTTCTCTGTCTGCCTTCTCTGCCTATTCATACTCATTCTCTAGTAAACTCTGAGGTGGCCATTCAGAATCCTCTGGTTGACTCCTCAGATTCATTTCTGTATATTTTGGGATTGTCTTCATCCCCACTTTTGATATGAATTGTGTTATAGCTTTTGCTGGTAGGTGTACAAGATTTATTACCAATTAATTGCAGATATTCTCTTTCCATGATTTAGATTTTATCTTTATATTTTAAGCCTTTGAAAGAAATCAGTTAATCATTTCCAAATGTCATGTGGATCTCTTCATGTAATGAATTACTTTTTAAAAACTAGTAAAAGAAAGGAAACATGTTTTCTGTTGAGTTTCTTCTTTATTGATAAAAATACTGTTTTAGCCTGACGTGCCCTGGGTTCACTAAAACTATACAATATCTTGAAAGTCAAGGTGACATCTAAAATATTGTGAGTATTATGACTTTCTGCATAGTTTGGCTAATCTAAAGATATCTAACTTATAGATTATTATGAAAGAACAGTAATACAAAATAAGTATGTTAATCAACACTGAAAGTAGTGTTTGACCTCTTCTTAAGTAGCCAGTTATGAAATATGGTACTCTTTGTTCAGAAATTAAAGAATATATTCCATATCTTTTTTTTCATGAATTTGAAGACAACATAGTTTGCACTCACATTTTTTTCTTGAACTGTATTAATGAAGTTTTAAAGCTCAGCGTCTGAAGTGTTCTATTGTATATTTTAGAATGATACTCCTAGATAACGACAATAGACTTCACCACTAGCTGGTGAAAACATAAAAATGTTAGAAAATATGCCAAATTTTCATATATATTTTTATATAACTCACTGTTTTTAAGTGATTAAATATGAAAGTAGATGATTGACGGTGTCTATAGGTTTATGCTCTGTTCTCCAGTTTCTCATTTCACAAGAAAGGGCGTTTAAGAGAATTTATAAATGAAAACTAGCATTAAAGAATGGTTTTTTACACCATCAACTTGACAGCATTTTTAAGTTGTATGGTCCATCCCCACTGAATATGAAACAGACTAAAATGATTGCTTTCACCTTTTTGTAACAAAATGAGTTCTGTACTTATTTACTGTAGTCATCTTTGAAACTGAACTAGGGAGACCAAGTCACAGTCTACAGGGACTGGTTTGCCATGAAGTCCTGATATTTATTTGTAGATCTAAATTCACTTTGGTCTAGATACCTCAGTGAGCATTTACAGAATTTTTTTTGAATTATTTAGTTATAGGGAATGTTTAAGTTGATTTTTATAAGATGTAGAACTTGTGTTCATTTGTATCCTTAAGGAATAATTTAATAAACTTCTTTAATACTGCAAAATGTTTTTACCTGATATAAAAAAGAATTTAAAAATTAGTCAGCAGTCTGTTTTCAGCATGGTTGAGTTAGCTCCTACTGGACTGACCTCATAGGTAACAACTATATATTTTGGAAAAGTATTAAAAAAAAACTACCTCAGGTCACAGAAGAGTAAAGAAAAGTGGGAAGATTCTGGACAGGAATTGACACGTAGAAGAAGAGGTTGGCACAGAGTAAATTTCCCCACTTTTATGTCTTTTATCCTGAGGACACACTACAGTTGGCACTATGCACAGAGACTAAAACTCCAAAAGGAAACCCAAAGTCCTTCTGGCCTGAAGGAGTAAACGATATAATTCAGGGAAACTACAGATATGGGAAAGTTAGGGAGGAATTCTAAAAAGGAGAGAGCCAGAATTGGGGGAGCCTCAAAATCTGTGAAAAACTTAAAAGCTAAGTCTCTGGGTGACTTGTGAACTGCACCTGTGTCAGGTAGAGTCAGAGCAGCACACCTAAGAAAGAAGAAATCAATCTGAAATTTGAACTGCACCAAAGAGACAGAGATTTTACTTTCAATCCGACCAAGTTAATTTCAACTAAAACAAACAAAAAAAGTCAGTATTCATTCAAAGAGTATAACAATGTCCAAGGTCTCTGTAATTTAACATTTATAACACCAAGACACAATCCAGAACTACTCTTCATAAGAAGTACCAGAATGGGGAGATATTGTTTGATGGATATAGAGTTCCAAAATAAAAATTTTGAAGATGGATGATGGCAATGGTTACACAACACTTTGAATGTACTTAAGGCCATTGAACTATACACTTAATAATAGTTAAAAGGGTATAACTTACATATATTTTACCACAATAAAAAAGACTAAGGAAATGTGATTAATTTTCAAGGGGAAAAAACAACAACACAGAAACCAACCCTGACATGACTCGGATATTGAAATTTGCAAGCAAACATTTTGAAGCAGTTTTGTAATTGTGATTGGTGATATAAAGAAAAATTACTCAAAATGAATGAAAAGATAAGAAATCCCAACAGAGAAATAGAAACTATAAAAAAGAGTCAAATGGAAGTTCTGGAACTAAAAAATACAGTATCTGAAACAACATCTTTTTATCTTTAATATTATATATTCTTTAACATTATAATATTTAGGGGGCTTATAGAGCTGTAGAGCTGTCTCTTGTAGTTTTCTTTTTTTAACTATTAACATTTTCAGACTATTTACACAAACTGCTTCTCTAACCTTCTTATAATTTTCTGATTCTGGATTCTTTCAGATGGAGGTTTGTATTTGGAAAGCAGTTTAACTGTGTGTGATAGCTAGCATAGAATTATTTGATATCAGTTCCTGGCAGGTAGTGATTAAGAGTGCAGCCTCTCACATCAGACTGTCTGGCTTCAGATCCTGTCTTGCCACTTACTAGCAATGTGATTTAGGACAAATCATATAACCTGTCTAAGACTTAGTTTCCTCATCTGTAAAATGGAAATTATAATAATACAGTCAGTTCTCTATAGTGTAATATGTGTAATCTTAAAAATCATTGTGTTTTATGAAATTTCACAATAAAAACCAGAGGGATTGCTGGGAAAATGGAGGGGTACAATATTTTAAAAATTCATTAATGACACATTAAAAAGAAAAAAAACTAATTAAAACAAAACCATTTAACACATGATAAATGATTAAGAAACACATAAATACTGTAATGAGAATACCTCTTTACCTTGCAAAAGACCTGATGTTTGCTTGTGGGAATGAGTGTTGAAAAAGTTGTATTTGCATTAAGCATTGGAAGGAGGGTTAATCTGAAATTGAATGGAGAGTTGTACCACCAAACGTGGCTGAATATGGCCCATAACACATGTGGTGATCTGAGGCTAATGTCTGAGGCAGGGATGTTTCATTATTTCTACACAGCCCAGTTCACCTGGATGCAGTTCTATGGTTTTTCTTGTGGACAACATCATGCAAGCAAACACAAAATTCACATTATGCCGAAATTGTTTTCTAATATGTCAACTGAATTGGAACAAATTCACATTTTCCAAACAATCAGAACAGAACTCACTATACCTTCCTACCTCACTCACATACTTGTTATAAATCAAATGAGACTGTCCATATAAAGTGCTAGGATTTCCTGGTACATAATAGTGCTTAGGTCATGCTAGTTTCTCTACTGTTTTTGTAACCTTAGTTTACACTGTTAATCAACTGTTAGATTTTTATTTGAGAGGGTAAGGAAACTAGTCCAGTTCCTGAGAATCTCTGTTCTCGTTAGGAAAATCATTCGTTTTGGGTTTATTCTACCAAGAAGAGTATCGAAATTCATCTTTTGATAGTTTATGAAGAAAAATGTTTGAGATATAAATATCAAAAGTAGAAAACAATTAGAATACTCTCATAAGGAGAGTAATTTCATTGTTTTATGGGGGAAAAGTTAAAAGACTTTGAAACTAGTTAAATTTGCTACAACTCTTCACCTCTTAAGACATAGTACAAAGATTTAGCATGGCTTCCTTGAAATAGCCTACTGAGGTCTGAGACAAAAAACTAGAATATTTGATTAAACTGACTAATAACAGTTAAAAATAAATGAATAAAGGGTTCATTTGTTTTTAAACCACCTCTAATAGTATGACATCTTTTAAATGTAGTGAAAGTAACATGAGTGAATGTTTTACTTAAAGTAGCTTGTGTTTTTATTTTTAATTATAAAATAATGTGAACCTATAGAAAAGTACAAAATAGCATACACACACACAGTCTACCACTAACATTGTCGATGTTTTGTTGCCATATTTATTATTATTATTATTTTATTTTTTTGCAATAGAGGTAAAACCTCAAGTTCACATGTGTACCTTTTTTTATTCCCCATTGGTAGTCACTGTCATATTTGGTGGTGTGTTTCAATCATGCATGTTTTATATTTTTATTACCTGAGTGCCCATATACAATGTATGTTATTGTGGGTTTTGAAATTTTGCATAAGTAGACAGTATTATACTTTATACTTATAAATTTCACTTTTTCACTTAATACTACCATGTTTTAAAAATATTGATGTGTAAATATAGCTTATTTGTTTTAATTACCTTTGTCATTTTCTTTGAGATGGTTAAGTTTCTACTTTTTCAGCTATTAGAAAAGAAAATGCTTCACTGAGTATCCTTAGTACTTGTATTTTCTTATATCACTTTCCAGACTTTTTGATTCTTAGTGAGAAATTTTATAAATCACACTAACGTTTTGGGGATCCTCCCTGAAGTTAAAAGCAAATTTTCTTTTGCCCTGTGGATCGGATCTTGGGAGGAATTTATCCCCATCTCCAGCCCTTTTAACATGTCTTAGCAAAAGGGATTCAGGCTCTGTGCAGTGACAGCTCAACTCTTCCTTGCATATATTTTCTTGACACTAAAAAAGCTCAAGGAAATATAACATAAAGGAAGAATTTACAGAAAACTTAACAAGTTGATAAAAATTTGGCTACTCTTAAGTTACATCCAAATCACATAAAGAATTCCACTTACTCATGAAATGATGAAATTGATTCCTAGTTAGTATTGCTTAGATTTGCCTCTGGTATAGGTTAAGATTATTCTATGTAGCTTTTCTTCATTTACCAAACACATTTGTCAATATCCTTCTTTTTAAAAGGAATTATGTGGAACCAGTATTAATCTTTTTAATGCTAAATTAATTTAATGCTAAATGCTGAATTCTGTGTACTTTTTTATATTCCTTAAACAAGTGGTATATCTAAGCTGATTTTAGGACTTTAAGAGACCTTTTTTACTATTTTATGCTGACATTAAATATTTGAAAAAAGCTATCGTTTGAGCAAATATTTACCAGTTTATTACTTATTAGAGTGTATAGGTAAAAATATGTTGCCTGTATTTCAAGAAGTCTTTTTAAATAATGAATTACTTAATTTTTATATAATTAATTAATTTTTATAGCATTCTCCAAAATTCATTTTTTCTATGTCATAGTGATTGAGGTCAATCTGAAGAAAATGTAATTGGTATAAATAGTCTCTGGATACCATTAGCTATTAGTTGGTATCAGTAATGATTCTTTAAATCTAAGCAGGAAAATTAATCTGAAATCAAAATTTTCTAAATAGCTATATAAAAGATATTGAATATTTCTGTTATTGAGGGTGCATTGTATTCTCTTGTCTTGTATAATTTTATGAATGAAACCTGTTTTAAAGTACTGTGTAATATCTGATCTGGTTTTGGGTTGAGCCTTTGGTCATATTAAAAATACCATGGTTGTTTACTTGATCATTGCCTACTTTCTCCATAACTGTTTCCCAGAGCAGATCTAATTTATGTCAGTTATCTCATTGTCCCATCCAGTTTAGGATTTGTCCCAAAAAGTTTATTTTTAATAAAGTAGTATCATTAATAATTATTTTAAGACAGTGTGAGTTGTAAACCTCCACATAACTGCTACCATGGTTATGTCTAGTGGCATGAAGAACACAAATACAGTGAACAGAAATTTTATTTTAGTATGTAAAACATTTGAATTGGAAATACTTTGTCTTTTTCTGACCTTTATTTGATGCAGCATAACTAACTCCTCCCTGGTAGAGCAGCATGCAGGATGTGTGCTGACAAAGTGAAGTGTGCTCTGACAAGGAAGTGGGGAGAAGCAAAGTCCTTCACTTTTCCAGTGGTGGTGAGATGAGTGTTTAAGTGTTTTATCCTTTGGCAACTTGATGTACCAGCAAGGTGTGCCATAGCCTGTGTGAAGCATGGGGCTCTCAGCTGTTATTGGATGGAGTCAGATGAAAACATGGGAAATTAGAGGTTGGGTTTGGTGAAATATGTCCAGGAGCTAGAGACAGAACAGTCTTGCTATAGATCAGTAAAGAAAGTGGTCAGAGCACTCTCGCTGCAGTAGTTTTGTCATTTATTGTGTAGTATAAATCTAAAAACCTATTTATCTTATTATTTGGCAGTTCTTTGTTGTTGTTATAAGCCTAGCAACGATGAATTCTCAAAAATGAAAGTGATATTTAATAAAGAATGAAGTACTGAATTTCTCTCCCAGTATTTAATGTGTACAAAATGTTTATCAACATTTAATGTCCACCATGAGAGTTGTAGTGATATCGCTGACTACACCACAACCAGAAGACATGACAAATCTGCTAAAAAAAGTATCAGCATCTATTTTAAAAGTTAGGAGTTATTTTTAAAAGATTGTGTTTTAAATGACATATGTAGGTATAGATGTTTACATCTGTTTCTGTGAAACATGATCTCATTTAGATCAAATAACTTAAAAATTAATTTGGTCATTTTTTATTGCAAAATTTTCTTTTGCACATATGAAAAATGAAGCAATAACGGTTATGTATTGGTTCCATTAGCAGAAAAAGGACTTCAACAATGCAGGTTTTTAAATAGAAAATCAATTAATCCCAATAGTAGTTCGACTTTTTTTTCACTCAAAGCTTTTGTGCATTTGTTCAGTCAATGCTATAACTGGAATTAAAATAAAGCTTTTGGAAGTTTATTCTGTCAAAAGTGCCATAAATGCTATTTTAAGTTTAAAAGCCCAACATAGAAGATCAAATTACTCATTTTTGCTGAAAAGATGTTGTCATGGTAAAATCCGTGTTCTTATTAAGAAAACTATGGAGGAGAAATATTTTGGGAATTGGTTGTAGTGCATGCAAACTAATTCTACTTGTTCTACCAGTTGAAGTAAAACTGTAATGGTCAAATTTACTGATATTTGATATGAATAGTTTAACTGAACTATAGAATTCTTCTGATGAAGCTAATGTTGAAGAAACATACTTCATCATGACAGCATGCACTCTGGTATGCGACTCTCTGCTGCATGTTACTAGCGGGATTGGAAATGTGATTTTGTGAAAAACTGCTTTGTAAATTGACCTAAGTGTTCTAATTGGCCTTTTTTATGAGGTTGGGGATGGGCAAGGGGTGGTGGTGGGAGTAAAGAAACTTTGTAGTATAATGTTATATTTTAATTCAAAATCATTTGGGAATATTTTTTTTTATTAGTTTTAGTTAAACAGTACATTGGTTGGACATTTGTGTAGTTTATAAAATGATCCCCCTAACTGGTCTTTCACTCCTCTGGCTCTCCACCTAGCCATTACACTAATGTTGACTGCATTTCCTATGCCGTGCGCCCCATTCCCATGACCGTCTATCAATCTTTAAAGTGTTCACCAAATAGAGTGCCTAAACCTTCAGTTTTTGAAAATTTTAGCAAATAGCAATTCTTGGAAACAAATCTTGCAAACAGGAAGACATGAAATTATCTCTATAAGCAAGAAAATAACTGAACAAATTAAATGTTAAGAGCTCAAGATTTATTCTAGAAGTTTTGTCTTTTGCAGTAGCTCAGTTACCATGAAGACTTTTTTGATGGAGTTTCTATTTTTAATTGGATGTTTATATTTTGTATTAGAATGAAATGACATTGAGAAGACAATTGATTTTGTAGTATCTAACTTATTTTAAAAGTATGAATAAAGAGTTATTTATAAGTTTTGTTTCGTAAAAATAATTATCAAAAAAGTTTCATTGAATAAAGGGATAAAGTTAAATATCTAGGCTTGAAATACTTACAAATGTTAATACAAAATCAAGCTTTGAGAATATCCTTCATTCAATGGAATTTTCTCTATATACCAGATTGTCCAATACTGTAAAAAGGGTGTTTTCTCCATTAAAAATATTATGGTTTATAGGATGAGTATGTTGAAAATGTCAATAATGTCATAATTATTAATCATAAATTTCACTTTTGAAGAAGATTGTAGGTAATTTTATTTTTGTTTAGTAAATTTTAAATAATAAGATCATTTAAAAATATGTTCTTTAGAGAAATAACCAATGACTTGGTATTAGAGATAGATACAGCTAAGAAAATGATTCAAGTATATGAATGTGGATGATTTTCTGCTTATGTTTTCAATACATCATTGTACATGGATATAGTTTTATCTTTTAGAATTTTATTTATGAAAATATAATTTTATAAAACTTTTATAAGCCCACCAATGTATTAAATCAAGTTTTACAGTCAATAAACATTTTTTAAAATTATATAATTACTTAAAATTTCCTAGCTCACTCTCAACAATTGTGTGTTAATCTATCAAAATAGTTTAAGTTCCTAAAAATTAATTTCAGGAATCTGAAATATAAACAAATGTATCATTGAACTAGCTCAAAAAAATCATTGTAGTGAACAGACTTATTTTCTTTCTCTGATTTATTTTAATTGTACATTCTAAATCTCAGCACTCAAATGGACTTTAGAGATAACCTAGTTGTAGATTCTCACTCTGTATTTGAGAAAACTAATGATTAGACACTTAACCATTAGTTTTCTCTGGTTATCCCAGGAAGTTAATTACAGTTTAGTATATTTTACATCCTTTTGAACTGTATTTCTCATTTGGTGAACATTTTGCTAATTGTCTTTAAAAAATAGGTCATAAAATTATTCTCATCAGTAGTTGAACCAGCATGGTTTAATAATTAGTGAATAGTAATTGGTGTTAAAATTCATAATAGCTTTTAATATTCACTTTTATTTTTTATAGTTCTACTTTATTAAAACTAGGTTAATGCTTTTTAAATATGTTGTTACTGAAAGAAGGTTGTTTTTTATCCAAATCAATTGTCTCAACCAATTATTATTGTAGTTTACCACACCATTTTTGTACTTTGAGTTATTATTCTAGAATTGTCTTTAGCTCTGCCTGACTTGATTAATTTTATATTTTTATCTGTTTTTAATATCTGTAAAATGTTCTAATGTAGATGTTTATTTTTTTCATGTATTATGAATCCTATTTAATTTATAGTTGCTATTGTATGAGTGTAACCTTCTAAATTAAAACTATGCTTTTCAACAAAATAACTGGAGTTTAAAATACAAAGCTATTCTGTTAACATTTCAATTTTGGTGTAATATTAAAATTATCTCAATATATGTTAATGTAGTACATTCAAAAATTGACGTAGGAAATCTTATTACAGTGTAAAAGCTACTATAATAAGTTGTTCCCTTATCTAAATAAATAAATGACCAGTATTACTAGCGGCTATAAGCAGCATGAAGAAAAAAATAGAAGGAGTCTTTTATCCTAGTTTTTAGAGGGCATCAGCAGCTTGCTTTTATGAAAAAGTAACAGCTAAATGCACTGCAAATAATTTGCAGTAATCCAGTTCAGTGATTCATGTGTCTGCTTTAATGGGTCATAATTCAGGGTAAAGTAACTGAGTGCAGTCAGAGTGCAGACACTACTTATGCCAGGGACAGTATCTCTTCATAAAACACACCTCAGGAGAAGCAGTTTGCCAGCCCCCTAATACTCTCTGATGTTTTGATGTCCTGCATATTTTTCCGATTAAGTTTTGAGTGCCATGTTTTTAGTTGTATTTCCACATTCATTATTCTCACGTAGACCCTTCAGCGGGTTTGCCATATATGATTATTTTTTTAATGATGCCTTTCTTTCCACTTCAGCAGTTTAATAATCTAGCACATGGCTGCTTCTCAGTACTCAGCATTCACCTCCCCAATACCGAATAGGACATGTGCTTTGGCTTCAAAATTCCATTTGCAGTGTTAGAAATGCATATTCCCTATGGAACAACATTTGTTTGACATAACCATTCATTTTTATTACCTCTTTAAATATGTTTATCCAGAGTTATCAATAATCATAAATAACTGTATTCTCATCTTGTTCCTTTTTTTCCAACAGACAAAATTGCTTACCCAGTACATATTAAATCTCGGCAAGTATGATCAAAACTACGACATCAGAGACCGTACAAGATTTATTAGGCAGCTCATTGTTCCGAATGAAAAGAGTGGAGCTTTAAGTAAATATGCCAAAAAAATATTTCTAGCACAAAAACCTGCACCACTGCTTGAATCTCCTTATAAAGGTATTCTTATTAGAATATAACTGCACAATATATGTTATCTAAAAATTATGACAGTATGTCCTGTTTCTAATGTGTTTAAGATTTATCTCTTAGGAAATATAAATGATTAGCATATGTAAATATATAAGAACAATGTGCTTTCTAGTCATTCATCTGCAGAGCAAGCTTTATATTAGGTAAAGTTTATATTTCTATAGACCTTACCAAAATAATCTCAGTGTTCTGATTTGATTTTTATTCTTACTAACCATTTTATCTGAACAATAGACAAAAGCTGTGTTCTTGTAGACATCAACTTTATTTCTATTTTAAATAGATAGCTTTACTTAATAAGGAATATAATCACTTTAATAGTGAGTTGTAATTAATTAAACGTTTTATGTATACTAAAAAACTTTTGTAGGAATAATTATTCCATAAAAATATTCCTTTATATTTAAACTTGTTTTTCAAAGCTGGACATTGACTCTTTTTTCCCACCTTTTAAAAAGGAGTAATTTATTTATCAGTTTCACAAGTAGCCATTACAAGTTGGAATCAAATGATTATGTACCTTGGTTTTCAGATTGTTTCTTATTTAATTGTTGTAAAGTGATAAAAAGTAGGTCAGTTTTATAGAAAAACTATTAAAATTCTGGGTGTGTTTGTGCCAAGACATGTATATGGATTGTTTAACTGTGCTGTCAGTCTTAATATTCACAGCAAAGTAATTTTTAGAGAAGCTGCATTTCAGAGCAACACCTCTAAACACACTGACCGATTAGCTTTTTTATTGACCGTTATGGGGGAGATTATTGTAATCTATGGACTGAAATCAGTTTTTTGACCTATGAAGAGCTTCCTAGTTTATATTTATTCCTTGACATTTTAGGTAATATGCCAATTACCTCAAGTTCTGATTAGGATTGTTCTATGTTATATACAGCTCATTATTGTTTATTTTATATTTTCCTCTATTTTAATAGATAGAGATCATTTCCAGCTTGGCACTTTATCTCATACTCTCAACACTAAAGCCACTGGGTACCTGGAATTATCTAATTGGCCAGAGGTGGCGCCTGACCCATCAGTGCGAAATGTAGAAGTAATAGAGTTGGTAAGTTGACCTTCTGAGATTAATTTTGTCAAGCAGTGGGAGGTTCTAAAATAACTATTACTTTATATAAAAGCATTTTTTGGTGGGGGGGGAGGTTTGAAAATTGGGAATTGTTCTGGCATTTCTAATTGTAATGTGTTAGATATTTTGTACCTTGCTGTTATGGGAACTAAATATTATAGTATTCCTACGTCATTGTTCATGTATAATCCTTTTCTTCAAGGATATAGAGAATTAAATTCTCTACATCAGCATCACCCACATTTGTGGTATTGCGTTTGTAGCTATGGTAGATTCAGTTTCTAAGGTATTTAATTTCATTGGATTGAGCTTTTTCTATTTTAGAGATTCGTAAGCTTCCTGTCAATATTTTTCTAAATAATTTTTGCTGTTCTCTTCCAAAGAAATCAAACAAAGTGTTCTGGATTTTCTGATGAACCTGTTTTAAGTGATGCCTAAATAGGGAGCATTATGTACCAAAAATGTTCTTAGACAAGGTCATGATTAAAATGAATAATATGTTGCTTTCACATTAAAAATAAAAGCTTTTATATAAATACTCTTCCTAGATCTTTTTTGAAATGCTGGCTACTAAAATAAAAGAATTAATGTTCTTCCCTAATATTATCTCTTTCTTATATGAACAAAAAAATAAAGAGAGGGTCTTCTGATTGGCTTTAGAGATTGATTATATGAAATATGTCTAGTACTTTTAAAGGTAGAATGAATAAAAAAGAACAATTAGGTATTATATTCCGGATTCTTACCTGGTAGAAAAGTTATATTGAATAAGGATTCAGATAACCAGAGTTCTTTCCCACTAACTCCTATGGGAAAGTCAGTTAACCTTCTTGCCTATTAACATCATATACACTGGAATAAAATTTTTACTACTTTAAATAGATGAATTTCTATAACTGTCATAGCCATGTAATTTGATCCTTTTGAGAAATACTTTTAACTGTTCAGACTTGGTTTTGGAGCACAGCCAGAAGCAATAATTGATAATGGCTCCATTTAGCAAACCCTGACAGTGTACTTTGATAATGTTTTACAAACATTATTTTGTTTAAACCTCATAATGATTATAAGTGATGAGTAATTGTTGTTCCCATTTGCAGATGAGGAAATTGAGGTTCAGATAGCCTAAGTAAATTATCCAAGTTCACGTAGATAGTAAGTGAAAGAACTGGAATTCCAACCCAGATCGGTCTGAGTCTACTGTTCATGTTCTTACTGCATTTTAGTGTTGTGTGGTATGAAGAGAGGAGGCTTAACTTGTTTGCAAATCTGTATTATCCTTCATACTTAGCACCATCATTTTCATGTTGTGACAAATTATCTCTACTTAGAGGTGATTTTTAAAAATGTAAAAGTTATGAAAACTAATTGCATGTCTATTTCTTCCTTGTAAATAAGTTTGCTGATTTTCACTCAAGTCTACATATTCTTAAGTGCTCTTGAAAAAGGTTGACTTATATGTGCAATTTTTGGTCAGATGCTTGAATAAAAGGGAATATTTATTATTATGATTCTTTCCAGGGATCTCTATCCTAATTTCTTACTGTTCCTGCACGTTGTTTTTATGGGTTCATCCTTTTTCATTATTGGGTGCATAATGTTTTGGCCCAAATTAAACCATCCCTTTATCCCTCTCCCATTTTCACCCTTGCTGCTGCCTCATTCCAAAAAAAAAAAAAAAAAAAAATTAAATTAAAATAGTTTATCTTCTCAGGAATTGATCGCAATGCTATGCAATTTAATTTGGTTTCAGTATCTTTCTATTGGCTGATAGGTTGGTTGGTTGACTAGCTTCCATCTTCATGTGCTCTTATAAGCTTTAACTGCCTTATAGGAATGGTACTTAAATAACTTATTTTCTTATGTTCATTTCACCTGCCAAGCCCAGTTCAACAGAGGCAGATTGATTTCTTTTTCACTTTGCTATGTTCAAGAAATTCATAATTGGTGATTTATTTATAGAGAATAATTATAACTGATGCAGCACAGTTAAAACTATCACTGACTGTTGATGCTGTTCAACGGTCAGTTTTGTCTCGGGACATATTGGCCTAAAATTATACTATAAAAGACAATTAAATATAAAAATAATGTACATAATTTTATTATTAAATACAACTGTGACAATGTAGAAAGTCTTTCTTGCCTCTCACTCTACTTCACCCCTCCCCCAAAGTTACCTCAATGTTCATGCACATAATAGAGTGTTATCCTAGTTTTAGTATAAGTGACTTACAGTGTCACATTTTGTGACTATAAAATATAACTTAGTAAGAAAAAAATTGCCTGGGTTTAATGATCTGATATTTTAATCAAAACATCAGATAACCTAGTCAGAGTGACACTAGAAGTCACTTTGAATTACATACTACCATTTCCAGGATATCAAAACGTATACTCTAGCAAACTGGCACATAATAGAAACTCACTTAAAAGTGTGATAAATAAATGAGTCTTAACCACTTGGACCTTTTTTAAAAAATAACATTTCTCTGCCTTTTAAAAGAGAGTATACAAAATACGATTTAGTTTTTTCTTGATGAATCAAGGTCACAGTTATGAAAATAATTTATTTTGCTTTAATACACTGTATTAAATTCTCAGGGGCTATTCAAACAACTAAGAAATTATTGCCAGATATTTGTGTGCAAAATATTCAGAAATCTCTGTTCTCCTGAAGCTGACATACTATCAGAAATTGACAATAAAAATAAATATGTAAATTGCATGTTAGAAAATAATAAGTGCTGTTACTAAAAGAAAAATAAAAAAAGATTAGAGCAAAATAAGATTGGAAGTGTCAGGAATAGGAGGTTGGAATTTTACATAGAATGGTCCTCCCTGAGGTGACTTTTGTGCATAGATTTTGAAGGAAGTGAGGAAGTTACTGGAAGTGGGAACAGCTGGGGGAAAGACCCTAAAGTGGGAGCATTCCTGGGGTGTTTGAAGGAATGGTAAGGAGTAGCTGGAGCAGAGCAGTTAGGAGGGAGAGGAGTAGGAGGTCAGAGAGGCAAGGGAAGAGGGTCCTGGTCATGCAGGGCCAAGCAGACTGCTGTAAGGACTTCAGCTTTTTTTCTGAAATGGGGAGCTGTTGCAGGGTTTCAAACAAAACAGAGCTGGATTGGACTTAGGTTTTAAAAGAATCTTTCTAGCTGTTGTGTTGAGCAAACTTGGAGTGGGAATGAGGGGAGTTTGGATGAGAATAGAAGTAAGATAATCAAGACTATTGTAGTAATCCAGGAGAGAGAAATGGCTCTGCAAAAGGTGGTAAAGGAACAAGGTGGCTAAAGACTTTTTTTGATGAATTAGATGTTTAGGGTATGAGAGAGAGAAGTCAAGGTTTACCCCTGGAGTTTCGTCTGTTGGGAGGTTAGGGCTATTTGTTGCCTACATTAAATATTTTCATGTTTGTTTTTTTTCTTATCTGAATATCAAGCTGTGAACTTGAATTTCTTATTGCTATTTCTGTGTCTACCTCTAATTGCCCTCACTTCTTCTAGAATATTGCTTTAGTTTAAAACTTATTAGATCAGCAAATATATATTTAAAATTGTATGTAAAATAATGTTAAAATATAACAGGCTCTGATAGTTTCTGTTCCTCTTTTCAGGAGGAAAAGTGGAATCGGCCATACTGCCAGGACTTTTTTATAATGGTTACTTTTTCTTTTAAGGCCTCAGACTTACTTTTGTCACAGTGTATTCTGAATGACTGTTTGCCAGAAGACTGAGTCTCTTAATGAGAATTCATTTATATTTACATTTTTACATTTTTGTTTTTTTTTTAAAAAAAAAAAAACAGGCAAAAGAATGGACTCCCGCAGGAAAAGCAAAGAAAGAGAATCCTGCTAAGAAATTTTATTCTGAATCTGAGGAGGAGGAGGACTCTTCTGATAGCAGCAGCGACAGTGGTAGGTGTTATAATTTAATTAAAGACCTTGTTCACTGTAGCTTACATGCTATATGTCTCTAACAAAATGGTAAGACCTAGTATATTATATTCAATAGTATAAAGTTATACTGTTATGATAATTCTTTTCACATATATATTACTGTTTATTTCAAAGTAATTTCCAGTCCCTTTTTATTTGACATTCTCTCTTGGACACATAGCTAATAAATGATAGACCTGAAACAGAAACTCATGCTTTTCTAAATTCTAACCCAGCCTGCCTGTTATATTCATCAGCGTATTGAAAAATTTGATTTTACATTTGTTAAGCCTTTAGTCAGGCCTTTAAAAGTAACTTCCTTTGTAAAAATAGAAAGTTTATTTTAAACATCGAGCAGTCTATTCCTCATCCATTTCATACTCCTCTATTTCTACATGAACCTGTATAGAGATAAAGCTAAAATTAATAAGTCCCTTGTGTATTATAAAGAAACAAAGAGCTGAAACGATTGAAGGCAGCCATATACAACCAAGTGCTAAATTGGAAGGATTTAGAAGTCCTGAGTTTTAGCTATGTAAATTGATTAAGGTACTTACTTTTATATCTGATAAATGAAGAGGTAGAGTTAGATGCTTTTTCATTCCCTTCAATACTAGAATTCTGTGAGCGATTTGCATAATGAAAAATATATTGAAGTTACTAACACTCTTATTAAAGTAACCCAATAGATATATCTGACTCAAGATCAATTGACCCCTCTTCTAAAACCTTTATTCCTTAGGGAATCAGGGCCCCTTGCTATTACTTGGTCATCCATTACCTTACTCTTAGGTAATTCATTCATGTTTTCCTCTGTTTCCCCTATCAAAATCTTTGTTTGTAATATCTAATAAATTAATCTGTGGTACATTACCTTCTGAAGTAATAAGGTGAAAAATGGAAAAAATACTTCAATCCAGAGTTAATGCTAAAAAAAATATGGAATTTTAGGAAAGATGTAGGCCATTAAGAAACACCTGTTATAGTTAAGAATGTACCATATAGATATTTATCTTCATACCATTTATTCACAAGGTTATGCCTGTTCAAAGGCAAACTTTTTCAATATGTATCTGAAACATTCCATTAACAGTAAGACTTTTGATGGGTTTATCTGAATCTATGTAGTAGTAAGTCGTGTAGCAGGAGTTCCATTCTAGCTACTAGAGGAAAAAAATAATCTTTCTCATTAGAAGTTATGAAATTTTTTCCCAACGATCAAGTCTTTTTAGAATAAACAAAGTCCCTCAAGGACTTTACTAACTTGAAAATTTAAGTAGTCGTGCTTGGATTGAACTGGACCCAAATTCATATTGAACTCCCATGTAATTAATTTAGGTGCTATAATTTCTTTTTATAATTATGGCATAAGCCAGTTATCTGAGTTAATTTCTACATATGTGCAACTTGGATATCACAACAAATTCAAAATATTCTTATTTAGCAGTTTTGTCTTTGTAGAGTTTGGGAAAGAAATGTTGCTCTTTGTAAAAGCTGATCATATGAATGCCTTGCCATGAGTGGCAGGCACTATTGTATCCAAACACTTTTACATGTTTCAAATAATTTAATCTTCACAACACCTCTATAAAGTAGCTTGTATTATTGTCCTCATTTGCAGAAAAGGAAACTGAGACCTGGAGAGTTTGAATAACTTGCTTAGTCTTACAACAGGTAAGTGACAGAACCAGGGTTTGAACCAGACATTCCAACTTGAGAACCCATGCTTTTAACCACTACAAGCTACTCAAAAAGAATATAGGCATTCCCAGCTTTTTATTGTATGAGACTTAAATTAGTCCTCATAAAATAGACATTATTTACCTATTAGAATATTTTAACCTGAAGTTTTATTTCTCCCCAAGGGTACTACAATTTGTCCTTTTAACTGAGATACTACTCTATACCTCTATAATCTATAACTCTGTAATCATTTCAAATGGTAAAAGATTATGCTTTGTGCTTAAAATACACGTAAGTATACTGTATGCATCACTTCTACAAAGAGTCCTAGTATACCATTATTTGTTTATAAAACATTGAAATTTATAGCTCTTCAATGTAACTTTTATGATATCTTGACCTATGAAAACTCCTGTGCTAGCTAAAATAAGTAATAACTTCTTAATTAGTAATTTTGCTTATTGCCTTTGAATTTAGAAATTTTTGGAGATGATTTGAGTTGCTCATTCCCTCTCAAAATTTGTTCTTAAGAAGATTCAGTTGTTGCCTTCTCTAAATAAAATTTCCTCTTATCAATAGAAGAATTAAAAATTATTTTTTCATCCTTATGTCATTTAACAAAAAAAGTTTTGTCATATCTAGATACTTATGGATCTTAAATTCAGTTGACTTGGTTCATCTTTTCTTTGCTTTTCCCTACTCATTATCAGAGCCCCTTATGTGTCTTACGGAGTCCCTCCACATTCACCTTGCTGTAGGATTCCAGAGCTCTGAATGTTGGAGTGTGGTTTCATTTGTGATGACTATTGACAGTTACTTGTGTCCTTATGTATCATTAAATGGCTGTGAATCAAAGAGCTTCTCGTTCTGTTTTTTCAGAGAGTGAGTCTGCAAGTGAAAGTGGAGAACAAGATGAGGAAGGAGACAGTAGTGATGACAGCAGCGAGGATTCGTCCAGTGAGAGCCAGAGTGAGAGCGCAAGTGAGTCAGAGGTAGAAAACAGAAGAAACAAGAACTCCAAAACCAAAGGAAAAAGGTAAATTATTTTGTCAGAATTTCCTTCTAAAAAATATTCTGTATTTCCCTTTAATTCGTAGAGTGGATTAGAAAATAAGTGTGTGCATTTTTTTCCCCAGATATTGTCTTGTAAAATTAATTTAAAATACTAGTTCACATTATTCTACTACTTATAATGCTTAATTTCCATTTTGATCTTGAACAAATCTTGGGGCTACATTTTAAAAATTGGTGTAACCTTGGAAGACTGAGTTAAATGATCAAGCAGTAGGTATGAAACACTTAATTACCTTTTGTAGCAATTTTGCTGAGGGCTAAAATTAAATCCTGCAACACTTTGCCATTATGTAACTAAGACAATTGATTTTTCTAAATAATGTTATATTAAAAAGATTATGATTCAGATATTAGAGTCAAGGGCTGTGAAGGAAGACAGTCATAAGATATTTAAGTGTTAGCGCTTTTTAAGATCTCCCATTATCAACAACATTATCATGTATTAAAGTATCATTAAAATTTTGAGTAATTGTGGCTAATACCTTGGATTGTAAGAGTCTGTTTTCCTCTCTGCTGTCAGCGAGTGGCCTCTGCCGACATGATGGCCCTTTCCCTGGGAGCCTGCTGCCCGCTCCCTTGATGAGCTTGCAGCCCAGCTCAGTCGTGGCTGACAGCACTGATTGGGGCACAGTACGCTCTCTGCTCCTTTTATTACAGACAGTAATTAAAGCCGCTCGCCCTGCCACTTCCATAACAAACACAGCATAATGCCCTAATTATGACTTTATTAATTTAAGTCAGGATTTAATGATTTTAAAAGTGATTTATATTGTTTTTCCTGTTCAGAACAAATGAAATCTGTAGGTTAAATTAATACAGGCTTTTCATCATTGCAAAGTTAAAAAGCTAGTTACCAGTAAATTCTTTTCATTAGATTAACATCTGAAACTCTAAGCAGTAAGGTAAACAATAATTACCCATCAAAATGGAGTGATGCATAACAAAATAACACCTTTACCTTTAAAATCCTATCTTAAAAGCTAGAAGTTAAATATGTTCAGAATTATTCACTTGTTGCAACAAAGGAGTTACTTGGTCTGTAATAGCCTTTTCTTTGAAAGAAATTCTATCTTTCTGGCTTAGTATCAGCATAGCTGAGTACCTAGATGATTTCCTAGTTTAAAAAAATATCATTTCTAGGAAGGGAAAGTTTGGTTCAGTGAACTAAATATCTTTTCAAACAGCAAAAGTCAGTGTGAAAGAAATTTATAATCACGAATTAGATTAGTTTCATTATTTTTTCCTTCAGAAATGGACCTTTCTCTTTACTCATGTTTGAATTTAAAAGAATTGTTTATTATGTCAAAGGGAGTCTCAGATGCTTTCGAAACCTTGTATTTTTAAGTACATGTTTTAACCATTGAATTGGGGATAATAAATTGCTACTCTTTGCCAGGGGTAAAAACAACATATTGTTTAGTCATCACATATAATTACATGTGCTCTGAGATGTTACCATGACTCCATTTTTAATAAACAGAAATCATATTTCCTACACAAAAATCAATTCTAGGAAATATCGATTCTTCCCTTGCCTTACCACTCTCCCTCCCTATGTGTTTTTCTGCCTGTCTCAGAATTTTTTTAACCATTACCAGTATAACTGTATGATAGTTTTTTTAAAGCTAAGGAGGTTTAAGTACTTTCAAAACCATCTTTTGATAATCATAATTATTTATGACTAAATTTGAGATTTATACTCCTAA
Source organism: Macroglossus sobrinus (assembly GCA_004027375.1). Taxonomy (NCBI): domain Eukaryota; kingdom Metazoa; phylum Chordata; class Mammalia; order Chiroptera; family Pteropodidae; genus Macroglossus; species Macroglossus sobrinus. The sequence goes on from PVKZ01000401.1 coordinate 828,857, forward strand.
GTATTTTCCTTAGAAGAGAGATAGTAGTGTGTTGTAGGAAAATATGATCTTTAGAGTAAGACAGACTCAAATTCAAATTCAAGTTCTGTCCCACCTGTCTCTGTGTCCTTGAATAAGTTACTTAACTTTCCTGAATATTATAGGATAATATAATAATGCACCCAATAAGAATATGTTGGAATGTCTAAATTAGATGATTGGTATGAAGTTCCTAACTCTGCCTGACCCAAGCTAGATTCTTAAAATACACACACAGTAAAGAGAGCTAGACCTTCTGTTTTGAGAAAATAGCGAAGACCACAAGACACCTCTCTTCCCCTGAGAGACCTTTTGGCTATCTTCTATGTTATGCATTTCCTTGGAGAACTTCTTCCCTACCCTTCTGCCTGCCTTATTTCAATTGCTGAACTTATGTGTCTTTTCCTCTAGGAAGCATTCCCAATCTTGCTTAAGTTTATTTAGATGCCCCTCCAAATGGTCTTGTGACACATTATACTTTTATTACTTACCATATTTAATTTTCAATGCCACCTAGCTTCTCTGTGTCCTCCAGTGGACAGTAAACTCTCTAAGGGAGGCACATGGAAGTCATCTGTATTTTACTAATAATAGTTGTTGTCCTCAGCACCTAACATAGTCCTAGTATATGGTGGGCAATCAAATATTTGTTAAATGACAGAGGGAGTGAGCAAATGAATGATCAGCTCTTGAGTTGGAATCATTTGGTATTTAAAATTTTATATTTGTTTATCTTACATTTTTAGTAAGATATTCTCTTCTGAACTAGTTAGCATTTTCTCATATATGTTTTAGGATCATATTTGGGAACACATGTAAGTAATTTTCTTGGATGGAAAAATATAAAATGCAAGTCTATTTTAGCAAAAGTAGATGTATAAATACTTAAATTTATGAATGACAATATTTTGAGACCACATTTTAAAATCAGCCTAAGTGTCTTTGAAGCTGCTACTGTTAGCACCTAATATATATTCCTGATAAGTCAAACATTTCATTATTAATTATTTTCTACTCAAGGTATCATTTAATGTTATTTTATGACCTTTTGCGTGTGAGGGTATGTGATGTGGTATAATTACTTTCAAATGGGTTCTGACTTATTTATTTATATATAATACAACCTTTATTAGTATTTCACTGATATGTTCTGGGATTTTAAAACCACTTTTTTCATCTTTTTATATACTAAAAAGAAATGGTTCTCCATGAAATACTCTTCTTTAGTAAGGTTTAGTAAAGGCAAAATAGACAGATGGCAACCTTTGCCATTTGATTTTTTAAAACTACTTAAACTTCTTTCTATAAAAGGTTTAAAGTTGATATTCACTTTTTATTGTTATGCATAGTGATTCTGAAGATGGGGAGAAGGAAAATGAAAAATCTGACACTTCTGATTCTTCCAATGAGGAATCTAGTTCAATAGAAGAAAGTTCTTCAGATTCTGAATCAGAATCAGAAAATGAATCAGGATCCAGAAAAGTCACTAAGGTAAGAGATTACATATTTGTTGTAATCTAAAGTAAATATTCTTATAGCCTTTCCCAATTAAGAAAAAATATCCCTGAAAATTAATGTTTTGTAGAAAATCAAGAAACTAGGAAAGAAATTTGATATCATCACTGACAACTAAAATAAACACTATCTTCATTCACCCACACTGGTGATTTTATACTATTTTTTTTATATAATTGCTTCCCTTATAACTCAACCCTGCAGAGAAGTTAGAAACCTTTTTTAACCTCTTCCTTTGCCACCAAAATTAGAGAATTCAGTGTTTATAAGTGTGGCCGGTTGTTGTTCTCGGCTAGAATATGACAAAGGAGGCTTTTGCTAAAGGGAAGTAAAAGGAAGTCGCAGATATAGTATTGAGTAAAGGAATGTAAAGGTACGTGCATCAGAAGAACTTGATACTAATACCCTTTAAAAAAAATGTTAGGTAATTGAATGTTTTAAAGGTTAATCAAAGGATATTCATTCCTTAGCTAATTAACAAAAAATTCAGTAGTCTCGTATTTAAAAACAAAGAACCACTTATATAATAGAATGATAATTCTTTTTGATATATTTTTAACCTAGAACTTTGCTTCGCAAAAAAAAGAGTATAAATTGCAGAACAAAGTTATTAATTTAAAATTTAGACCTAATAAATACCTTTCTGATCATTATTTATTGCTCTCTTCTTATAAATGAATCATGTTGATGCTAGGCGTCAAATGTAGTAGTTTTTATAAATAAACTATATTATTCCATATGTAGAAAATATGATCAAATCTTATCTTTTAAATTGAATTTGCTTGCTTTTTAACCCATTTTTTCATTTATTTATTCTATGCTTATCCATTTCTTTAGTAAGCTGTCTGAGTAGCCAAAGATGAAAATAAATTCATTGAAGTAGTTAATTGCCCTCCTCTATCCAGAGATTTATTGTTGAAAAATAAGCATGTTTAAATTGCCTAGTATTTGTCTTACCTTATTTTAAATATTCTTGAATATAGTAAAACCTATTTTAAACTTGAATTTATATTTAAAATTTGTGTCTCTATATAGCATATAATCTGAAATTTCTGTTTCAAAAAAAATCATAAAAATCTTAGAGATTTTTAGGTTTATTAATATGGCCTCGTATAAAAACTTATCACATAATGAGTTTGATATCCTCTCATTTTCTACTTAAATTATACAAAAGCTTATTTAAAATAAAGGAGCCTGAGACAGTAAGTACAACCCAGAATAAGAAATCAGTATTTTAAAAAATGAGCAAACGAGAAATTAGTAACTGTCAAGTGAGTAGAATTAAAATTATTCTTATGGCATTTCATAGAAGTTGAAAAATTACGGACTTTAGCGCTTATATAATATTAGAAGCAGGGCTTTAGAACCCCATCAAAAAGTCACAGAGGTACCCCAGGTTAATGACTCAATTTGTTTGTTCTTTGTCACAGACTTTCAGTAATCAGATTAAATTTATTAATAAGTGAAAATATTTTATTGTACAACATCTGTATAATATTTTGAAGTATTGCAATGAGCCAAGACTTGAGAAATTCAGGCGTTACTCATATTGATAGTTTCATGTCTCTGTTTTGCTTATGTAGCTAATTTTCTCTATATTAGAATGCCTTTCCTGTCTGTAATAGACAGATAGGATTGTTTTAATTATCAATTGTAGTATTCTCTACCTTGGAGCCACTATAACTAATTTTTTCTATTTCTTTCTGAGTGATTCGGAGTATACCATGCAATAACAAGTTTACTAATTTTCTAATAATTGTATAAAAGTCTTCCTTCTACCAAGTATTATGGCTTCTGTTCTAAATTATGAATAATGAAGGCAGATGGTAGGTGCTTTACCTTAATTTAGCATGACAGTGTGTTAGTGCTGAAAATTCATATGCCTTAAATACACAGCCTAACTAAATCTATACTTTTGCTCTTTCTCTTCCATTTCTTACAAATGGACAATGTATTTTGGGGATATCAAGCATGGAAATTAGACCTTAAGTTACCTTACATGTATGGCTTTGAAAACAGTTCATTTTATGGTGGTCCTATGAGATAGGTTGTTGGAAGATAGTATCTTTATGCTTTAGTTTCCTCATCTATAAAGTAGAAATGTGAATACATGCTCCACTTTTTTCAAGTGCTATTATAAAAAAAAAAATCAAATGTGCAAGATCAATGTAAAGCATGGTATAAATATAAAACAGCACTGTTAACATTTTTTAACTTTAACATTAATTCCATGCAAGACCAACAATATTAGCATCATAGAATACTAATACTCAAAGGAACCAAAAATTTTTTATAATTCTTATATATCTCCTGTATTTTTTCTAATTATTTTTATACCATTCAAGTTATAAGTCAACATTCAGGGATGACCCTTTACCTGAAGCCTGTGATCTCATCCACTTGCTGCAGAAGACTGAGCTGCCAACTGCTGTGAGCGTCTCCTGCCGCTCTCTGCTCCTTAACTCACAATCTCTATTACCCTCCTTTTTCTTTGGATGTAGCTCTGAGTAAGCTGTCCCTGTCCACTAACCAAAAATAAGTCCTGCTTCCTTTCGAACCAAAAATAAGTCCCTCTTCTTTCTGACCTTGTTTTTTGATAATCATCTGCCTCCTTTGCACTTCAGTCTTTTTCTCCACAAATCCCTCCTCTGCCATTCAAAGCACTCAAGTCTTACCCAGTATTTAAAGAGAGAGGGAAGGAAGGAATAGAAGAGAGAGTGTGTATGAATGTGAGAGATGGGAAAAATAATCTAGATATTCTTCATCTACTACCTCTTTACTTAATTATTTTAATCCCTTTTAAATTGGTTTTCACTCCTATCACTTCCTCCAAATATTGCTCTCTGAAAAGTCAGCCATGATCTTTCCCCAAACCCAGTGGCCTTATCTTAGTAATTATCCTTCTTGAACTTTTTATGACTCTTCCCCTACTATTTGAAACTCTGTGTTTTTTTCCTTCTAACTTTGACCTTTCAGTCTTTTGAATGCTTCATTTTTTAAGCCCTCCCGACACCTATGTATGAATATATTGCCCCAAAGTTAGTTCTTAGTACACATTATTTTTCAAATATATTAATTGATGTGAATTATTTTTTTAGTTTTTTTCTCTACATTTTTCTTGTTTTGAGACTCATTCACTCCCATAGCTTCAGCTAAAACATTTGTGTGAATTCTTTCATAATAACATCTCTAAGTCCCTATAACAGCTGTAACTTTTTCCTCCAAATTCAAACCAAATTCTTAGATTTCTCAGGAGCTACTGGTTTTTCTAATATAGCCAGAAGAAGCCATGCTCTACCATTTGGTGCCAGCATTCTTTCTGTTCTCCCAGATCTGTAGCCCCAGGATCGTCTTTGAATCCTCCCTCATCCTGTATGTTTACACAATTGCCAAGTCTTAGAGATTCCGTGTGTTATTTCTAATTCTGTTTCTTCTCTTCCTGCCACCACCATTCTAGATCAGCTCTTCATTACCTCACTCATAGGCCATTGCTGTTGGTCATTCTCAGATGCCTCAACTCCGGTCCTTCTATACAGGTGCCCGATTAATGTTCACATTACCATTGTCATGTGAGTTCAGTAAACCCCTCAGGATAGCATGGCCAAACCTACCTTTCCAGTCTTAACCTTCTTTGTGTTACCTGTCTTCTAATTCCAATGGACTGGTTGTGGCTCTCTTCATATGCTATATGCCTTCTCATTTCTGTGTCTTTGTTCTTCCTTTTACACCATTTCTCTTATTACAGAAAATTCAAGCTAGAGAAAAGTGTCGGCATATCAGATGGTGATCCCTCTGCTTCTCCTAGTTAACAATGACTGCATAGAATAAAGAAAATGTTACTGATGAGAGTATATTACTCATGTGGATGGTGCAGGGATAGTCAAAGACCGAGAACCACTGTTCTTGAAGTATTTGTCATTCAGTACCATGACCCAACCAGCATATCCAAAGACACAAAACTGTAGTCACACTCTCTGGTGTCATGTTTGTTTGTTTGATTGTATTATTGATTCAGAGATGTCTTTATTTGAGATCAGATATTGTCAGTAATAACCAAAGAAAATTATCTTCTCTTCAGTTATAATTAAATAGGCAAGCATATTTTTATTTGTGTTTGTTTCTGAAATATATTTAATAGAGAAATATTTTAATTTGAGTCTAATCCTTTTTATGAAGTAATTCTTTTGCCCCAAATAATTGGGGATAAAGAAAAATTGGCATGTGATCTGAGATAGATCATGGATAAGAGTGAAAGGACTGTTTTCTGATTGGTTTTCTGTCCTACTTGAGATATAAGAAACAAGTTTAACTTGTGTTTTTTATAAGTATTTATGTATGTTGCAATTATATAACTTTGTGAACATTGTAGAATATTGGTTTTTACTCTGACAATTCAAAACCTTGTCTCTCAATTTATGTCTTTCCCACTTTAGTTCATATTTTAAGTTCTCTAGAACAGAAATAGCATTTCACTTCAATTGAGATCTTTAAATAAAAGTGAATGCCATTAAGCAAGCTTTCTTATTGAAGTATGTATTATCTAATAGGAAAGATTTGTTTAACAGTTTAGACTAATTTTTGACTTAAAAGAAGTCTCAATTTACTGGTAATGTACTTTTGTTTTAGAGCACAGTATAACTGTGAGTCTCAGATTTTTTCAATCAAATTTGTTAGATGACTTGAAGGCAACAGAGTCATTAAATTGTCCTTGGTAATTCTAATTGAAAATATTCCATACAAATATCTTGCCCTGAGAGGCTAAAAATTAGCCTTGAATTTTTGTTGATTTCAAAGCACAATATGGGTTTGACAAACTTTAGTTATCACTTATCCTGTTTTATAGTTTTAAATTTCAAACCTCTTTACAATGGTTTCCTCTTAGAAAGCATATTTGATGCTTGTCGTGTCAGATCTTTTTTTCTACTTATCCTTTTTTTTTAAATCAGCATGAAAATGAACATGCATAATACATTAAAAATCTTTACAGATATATTATTACATTATTGAATATTTTTGTTTTATATTATTTGGAGCTTATTAAAAATTTTTGGGATCTTTTATCTGTTATTTGAAATGAAAAATATTAAATAGAAATTAGTTTCTTTACCCTGTGACTTTGTATTTCATTTTGAAAATGTTGATGTGTTGAAGTGTATAATCAAATACCATTGAAGCAAAATGGAGATTTGAAGATGATGAATTGATAAGTAGGTATTTTTGTAGTGATATTTTAAGATCAGTTACTGCTGTCCTTATAAAAGTCTAATACAGTCACTCAGCTGTTAAAAACCTAATTCTCTATTTAAAAAATATACAAAAACAAATTGTCTGTGTTTCTGCCTGATCTCTTCTCAAGTACTAACACAATGGAAGCAGTGGGTGATCCGTCAATGTGTTTGGTTTGTCAATGATGGTTTTGTATAAATATTGGGAGGGTAAGAAATAAAATTCACACAGTAAAATATGATTTCATCTGCCTTTTCTCTGCAGCTCCATGGCTCATGCTGCGGTGTGAAATTCTCATTTTACACACTTTGCAGGCGGAGCACATGAATTATGCATTGAGCAAGAAAAATCTCCTGCCTCAAGTCCTATATGCATTTACCCAGGTTCTGTCTCTATTACCAAGATGAATTGCAAATGGAGAAATGTTTGATGGAATAGGGCTCTTAACTTCTTTGTTTAGAATTCAGATTTTTATTTTTATAGTATATCCTTTAAGCATGAAAATGTTTTGAACTTACTATGGATTTTTTAAAATGAAAAATGAAATATAATGTAAGAGAGGAGTACCAAACACATCATGAAGCTTTTTAAAACCTTGATTCAGAATGCAAGGCTTTTCAGTTCAGTAGAAATGACCATTATCTGTTGCTAATGTTGTATTTCAGTCACCCGTTATTTGCTGTTCTCAGAAAGTCAATGAAATTCTGTCCTTTTTAGAGCCTTTTTTCTTTCTTTTTCAGGATTTATACCAATTTCACATGCAGCTCTGTTCTCTGTTGTATGTGACCTGATGTGTATTTAATAGATATTGTTACAAACTCGTAGCTGTGAAGTAGAAAATAAAGTACAGACTTGCCTCCAGTTTTAACTCTATCTTGATTTGATAGTTTTCTAATTTTTCAGGTGGGGAGGTTACAGTTCCATAAAGACAGTCATGCACCATTGTAGCTTATAGGAAGCTACACCCGTTGTGCTCAGCATAGCATTTTGATGAGTCACATGGTGATGAGCTCTTTTTGTTATATTTTCTTTCTTCACAGGAATGATATTCTAGTTGAGATAGCATTTTCTTTCTCACTGTTTTTGTTACTTGTAACTTCTATATTTCAGCTTCAAAACTAACATTTCTCCTTCCCCCCCCCCAGTCCAAGAAATCGGTATTCACTTGAGACATGGAGAGAGGGGCAAATGTTTTTAAATAACTAATGAAAATTAAAACCCATCTAGATGATTTGTAGTTTTCAGTGGCAGAGACAATTATTTTGAGGAAGAAAATCAATGCTGATGTTTTTAGTTAGTGTTTTAATGACTATTATTGTGTGATCCTTGAAAATATTTTTTCTGAGTATTGGCATAAGGGGAAAAGAAGCAAAACTTAAAGTCATTAAAAATGTTACCTAATCTATAATGTGGTGTGTTGCTCTTGTTCACATATGTGCACTGTCATAGCAGCTTTAACATGGTTGTAAGCTTTAAATGATGGTAATGTACCTTTTGCTTTAGTGTTACCTTTCTGTAGTTAGAGAATACTTCAAACATATTTGTGATAATTCCCGTAAACAATAAGCTATAAACTCCTTTGGTGGATTGTAAGTTATCTGAAGACAGGGAGTATGTCATTCTTGGGTGTGTTACTTCCATTGCTTAACATAGAATCTGACGTATATTAAAAATTCTATACACATCTGTTAATGAATGAATGAACAAAATCATTTAAGCAAAAACTTAAGTTTTGGCCTTTAATTTGAGAAGATTTAATGTAAAAAAAAAAAAGCATAGATTGTAAAGATAAGTGACCTTGACTTGAATACATCTATTTCACACCCTAATCTTTGTTGGTCTTTAATTGTCGATAATGCTACTCACTGCTGCAGTACCTTATCCTTTTTTTTTTTTTTTTAAGATTACACTTTTTTTTTCTTACTCTTTAAGCAAACTCTGAACATCTCAGACTTAGGGGCAGTTTTTATCTAGTCCATGGTTATCCACATTTCAAAAATATAACAGACTGAATAAGTAGATCTGAAGTAGAGGAAGCCCTAATTATGTACAAATATGTTTTGAAATATTTATTCTCCCCAAAAGAAAACAGTAAAGAAAGTAAATGAATCCTTTTCACCCCTAAAGAGCAGGAGCCTGAAAATGTCATCTATAGATTTTAATGAATACCTTCAGCAAAAAAAGTCTGACACACCCAGTATAGAAATATAAAGTACGTGGTACAATGCCTGTCACAAACTACATCTCAGCAAAGCTAATCTGTCTCAAACCATTAATAATCTCAGAGCTAAGCATATGTTTTTTTGAGTGATTCTTTTTCTTAAATCAACTTGTTTGAAAATTATTTTTAAGAATGTACACTTTATACCAAAGAGCTACATTACATTTTTTATGTTAGCAAAAAATTGTCAGATTATAAAATAATTATTTTCCTTTAAGTTTTCTTCTGAAGATTCTTTAAACACAAAATATTTTTAAATCATTAACAGTTTGCATGGTATAGAGGAAATACTGTATGCTAACTGAAATAAAAATTTTGATTCAAAAAGCCATTTTGTATAACCCTAAAGAAGTTTAGTTCGATTTCCCCCCTTCCTTGGAAAACTAAGCAGAGGAAAAATGTTGTTTTGAAATGTTAAGGACAACTTCATAGATTTATTAAATAGAACATGCAATAAATGAAATATTTCTTCTTTTATAGGAGAAAGAAAAAAAAACAAAGCAAGATAGAAAGCCTGTTACCAAAGATGTTTCACTTCTAGATCTAGATGATTGTAAGTATTGAAATTTAAATTTTTTCTTCTTTGTTTAGTAGTGGTACTTTTTTATTTTTATAGTACCTTTTACTGTGTCTCAAAGCATATTAACATCTATTATAAAAGATTTATAGATGAATAAGGCAAGAAAGTTTTAGAAATAGTTCTGTTAATATCTTTTTCTTTCCTCTTTTTAGCATATCAGTTTTGTATCACCTGAAAAATGTAATTAGTCAAATAAAAGTACACCAGATTTGTTTTAAGACCTTTTGCTTTAGTAGTTTATACTTGTTTTAATAAATAATTACTTATATCTCACACCTTGTACATTGTTAAATGTTGGTAATGGGGACTGAGGTCATTGAAAAATGTAAGGGATACCTCTACTTGTCTTCTACTTGTCACACTTTTGGTGGGAACAGAAATGGGTACAAAGCTTTTGGAGGACAGCGTGGCTATACCTATTAATATTTTAACTGCAAAAAGTCTTTGTCTCGCTTCTAAGAACTTAGAACAAATATACTCACCCAAGTGTGCAAAGATTTATATTCATCATCTCCCCTAAATCCTCCTACATTGTGAGACAATGGAATTAACTTTGTGAGTAGGTAGTTTTTGTACTAGAAAAAGAGTAACAGGAAGTAAGATTTCATGAATATTAAACTGCTGTCACTTTTCAGTATAGTTTTTCCATGCTAGAGGTGACATATGTTTTTAGATTGTCTTACCTTATAAACAGAACATAGAACTGTCCTGTTTATATTATTTAGCTGGCCTGTCTTCAGTAGTCATGGAATATTCTTAATATAGAAAAATTAAAATGTATAATATGGAGAAATACTTAATATAGAGAAATTAAAATAAACTTGGAGCCACATTTGAATAGTTTTTTACCAATTAGCGAAGATTTTAAAGTAACATCCATTATTGCTAAGGTTTGGACAAACAGGTATTCTGCATATATTTTTGATAAGGATATAAGTAGGTGCAGCTTTTTTGAGTTATTTTAGCAATATCTTTCAAAACTTAAATTGCGCAAACCTTTTGACCTAGTAATTCTTTTCTGAAATTTATCCTACAGGTAAACTAGCAAAATTAGATCTTATTCCATCTTTATTTAGACCCTTTAATATAATGGCTCGTTTTTACACTTAAAGTTCATATTCCTACGTTACTCATACCTTAGGTGATCTGACTCCTGCTACCTCTTCTCTGCTCTGTTCTTTTGCATTTCTGGAATACACCAGGCTTATTCCTGCCCACACAGCCTTTGTTCTGCTGTTCCCCCTGCTAAAAACATTTCTTGCAGATCTAATGGCAAGCTGCTTGTTATCTTCCAAATCCCAGCTCAAAAGTCACCTTCTCATACACATCGTCACTAATCATTCTTTACCATTTTCATGACATTTTTCGCTATCTGAAATTATCTTAAATATTGTTATTACCTGTTTTTTGTGTCTCACCCAATTAGGATACAGACTGCATGAGAATAGGATTCTTGTCTATCTTGCTCACTGCTATTCCTAGTGCATAGGACACACCTGGTACATAGTGGGCACCCAGTAAATATTGGTTGAATTAATAAAATATGCAAGGTTATGTATAAAAATTTCATTGCACCATTATTTATTATAGCAAAATCCTGAAAACAAACAAAATGTCTATCAGTAGGATGATATAATCATTAAGAAAAATGGGGCAAATCTTTATGTGCTAATTATGTTATTATGTATCTAAAATATTGTAATCTCTTAAAAAGATACGTGTAGAGCATGTTTTTTTTAAAAAAAAAAAAAAGGAATAAAAGAGGAGCTATATCCTGCACACAAACATGATTGTACATTATATATTTCTGGAAAGCTACAGAAGAAATAATTAACAGTGTTAGCTCCAGCCTCTTTGGGACGTAGTGCTAAACTAGAAACAAGGAGAGGAAAAAACTTTTATATTTTATATCTTTCTATGACAATAAATGTTTTACATACATATGTAACTTTTACAATTCATATTAACAGTCAAGCACATTTAAAAAGGAATTAGGAGCAAATGTTTCACGGGACTAAAATGCACTAATTACATTTTCTTCTTATATTTGACTCTGGATTTACTCGCAGCTAAAATAAAAAGAGAAACCTGTAAAACCATATAATTTTTATTGTTTAATTTTCTTAAATATTATATATAGAAAAAATGTTTTTTCTTAAATATTAAATTTTAGAATTAAATGTAAGGTTTTTTTTTATTTTAAGGGAAATTTTACCTCAACTTACTTAGATTTATTTTAATATATATATATATTTTTTTGCTTTTGATACCCAAAAACTATTTCTTAAAAAATCTTTTAAGAAATGACACTTGAAACTCTTTTTTTAACAAATTAATTCAGCCCATGTTTGTGGTTTGTCTGCTGAGTGCAAGGTTTTTTTGCTAGGTGCTAGAACAAGTAAATAGAATCTAGTTAATTCTCTTCTAGAGACTAAAATCTAGTTAGGGACCCAGATACCTGAAAAAGTAACACTTTGTATAAGAGATACAGTAGAGGTACAAAGTATAGTAAAAAAAAAAAAGTGATGGGAAGACAAAAAACAAACAGCTCCAAAGGCCTTATGGTAGAAGTATGATGTGAGCTTACAGATACAGACAAGTGAAGTGTTAGAGGAGAAAAATATGATAATGGCTCTTAAAATACTGATTTCATTATTTGCTGCTTATTAGCTTACAGTGGTTCTCCATTCTCCATGGCAAGGAGTTTGTTGATCAGAAACTTAAAAAGTCACTCTCCAGTGGCTTGAGTTCCCAGCTGTGATAATTAGATTAATTTTAAAGGCAGGACAGACACACAGATACATTCCTTATATTTTATCTAAGAGGCACAGCATAATCCACAGAGCTTATTTGTTCAGTACCCAGTGCATACCAGGAAAACTGCAAGTACTGAATTTGTCTGTGTCTTCATTCAGAAAACCTTCATTGAACACTTGCTGTGATCTGGGTAGTCTATATGGTGAAGATTCTAAATGGATACAAAATTGTTCCTACCCAAGGAATTCTTAGAGTGTAGTGGCAGAACCACATAAATTGTCAATTAGATTGCCCCATTATAAATGAAATGAGAAAGAGATATGCATAGAATGGGTATTGGGGTACTTAACCCACTTAACAGTACCCAGATGTAAAGCTTAAACTGAGTCGAAATAAGAATTTGTCAAGCTTGTTGAAGGCAAGAGAAGAAAATAAGGGGGGAGTAAAGGAGGAGTGAAAGAACTTACTACTACCTGAAATAATTATTGTTTCTCTTTGGAAGTAGCATAGTTAGCAACCCTAGCAATAGACTGGCTCTACTAAAAATAATCCAGTGGTTCTGAATAACTAGCTTGATGTTTCCTTATTGCATCTGTTGAGGGGATATTATCAGAAGCACAGGTATTAGTCCTGGCATGGCCTTTAATCAGTTAAATGAAAAAAGAAGAATGCCTGAAAATTTCTAAGTTCCTTTAGATTATAAAATTATATGACTATTTCATGATATCAGTTGATAATACATTAGAAAATATTTATGCTAACATAATATATGGCCTAACGATAGATTAGGCTTAGAAGTAACAACATGCTTTCTTTTTTCCAGGCATATTTTATGTTTCAGGAAATTAAATTATGTTTTAGTTCCCCATACCATGTCATCTCAATAGAGCCATCATAAAGCAGCCATCATATTCTGGTGTTCTTTTGTAGGAAATATAAACCTATGTAATTACACTGTTAGTACAGCTAAATGTAAAGTCTTTTTAAAATTTTTATCGACCAACAATAACCATGCTTCATATAAGCCTTATGATATGTGATACATTGTTGAGCAAATTGTGGTAAAGGCAGTAGAGTGGAGTAGCTAAGAGGACAATGGAGCTAGACTATCTGAGTTTGAATCCCAGTTGTATTACTTACTAGCTATGTAACCTTGGGCAAGTAACTTAATCTCTCCATGTTTTATCTATAAAATTAGAATAATAGTAATACTTTTTTTAGGAATATTAAGAGGATTAAATGAGTCAGTAAATGTAAAAGTATTGAAAACTATGCTTGGTACGTGATAAGTATTATATAAGGGTTAGCTATGATGGTAATGATAATGAAAATCTAGCAGCAGCAAATTACATTTAACAAGTTAAATAACTTCATATTAAATTATTACATATTAAAAGTTGCTTATTCTTAGATTTTTAAAGTGAAACTTTGATTAGAAGAATAATAATATAATTACTTTTTTAAATGTACTTTAATAAAGAAAAAAAGTGTTGTGTAGAAAGTTTTTAAAAAAATAAAATGGGTTTTTAATCCATATACCCTGGGTTTACATTCTGATATATCAGTTCAGATTCTTTTTATATGCAAATCCCCTTCTCTCCAAATTGTATCATACTGAGATACTGTTTTATCATATGCTTCTTTCTCTTTTTATCATATATATTCCTTTCCATACCATAAATATTATTTAACAACTTTATTTTTAATGACTGCATGGTTATCTTTTATATTGTTGTAATAAATTTTATTTAACAGGTTTACTATTGTTGAAATTTTACTTGTTTTCTTTCTTTTTTTTTTTTTTTGCTATCATAATCAGTGAAGCAATACACATCATCATAAGTATATTATTGCATTATCTCCATCACTATTTCCTTAATATAAATTCCCAGGAGTAGAATTGCTGGGACAAAGGCTTTGAAGAATTCTATTGTGTACAATTGCCTTCCACAAAGCTTATTCCAATTTACACAGTATTAGTATGAAAGTGCCAGGTTCATTATACCCTTATCGATGCTGGATTTGTAATTAAAAATTGCCTTTGCTGATTTGATAGGTAGAAATGGTATCTCATTTTAATTTGTATGCCATACATTATTTTTTTAAAAAAACTGTACAGAGTCATTTTGTTTCTTACACATTAATTAAATTCTTTAGCATAGTCCACTAGCCTCAGAATCCAGTTTAGGATAAATTTCAGTGCCAGATTTTGTCTTGCCAAACCTGTAAACATATGTGTAATCAATACTTTAATACCAGAGACTGTCTTCTGAATGATATTAAAAGCCTATCTTTTTTTTTTTTTTTTTAAGAGTCAAACTTGCCTGTGGTGTGAATTTTTCTCTCTTGTCTTTTGGTGTCATTTTCCTCTCCATCTCCTTAACCAAGCCAAGGTTGAAATTTTTTTACTCATTTTTATTTCTTACATGGGCATCTAATATTTTGGATAGATGGATAGACAAACAAATGAACAAACATACATTTAGAACCCGCCTTTAAAGTTATCTATTGCATGGAATGGCAACATATTTTGATCCAAGTTAGAAACCATTTCTAACCTCCAGTGCCTCTACCATTCATTTGTTTTATTATCTTGGCAAGCCTTAATATCCCTGTGCCTCAGTTTACAACGTCTTTAATATAAATGCTTTTTCTGCCTTTTCACTGCCATTATTTTACTTCAGTCCTTTTCACATCATGCCTAAACTATTGTAAATTCTTCCTAAATGCCACTCCTTATTCAGTCTGCCTCTTATAATAACATCTGATTAATTACCCTGCAGTACCATATATCAGATCATTTCTCTTTTTGGTAGATTTTTAACAGCCCCCTTAGTTTATAGGATAAATCTAACCCCCTTAGCTATCTAATTTTCTACCTCTGTCTTTCTTTAGAACATTTTCTTATTCAGTAATTAACCAATTTCTTCCTTTTCTCTTCCTCAGATTCTACCTTTACTTAAAAACTGGACTTCATTCCCTTCTACTCATGAAACCTCTTAACACCGTATCCCCATTGATCCTTTTTTTTTTTTCCCAACACCTTGTGGCACTTGGGACTGTACAGTGGTTTTCAACATAGGCCTGAGGAAGCCTGGGGATTTGTGGCAATGCTTCAGGCACACTAAAGGAGTGCAAGCGAAAAACCTGGGTCTCCATTCCCTCCTTCTCCCAGTCTTTGCTCTGCTTCTTCTATTGTATATGTTGAAATTTTATTTAATATTTTCTTTGAAAATTTTTTTCTTTTGGCAATATCATTTATGGACTATATTGTTACTTTCTTTTTCTTTAAACATGTGTATCTTTTTTCCTCAGTTTTTAAGTTGCTTAAAGACAAGCATCTTACCTTAAACTTCTTCGTCTTTCCCTTCCTCTCCTGTTCAATAAATATTTATTGCTAACTTTATGAATTAATATTTCTTCTGCCTAATTTGCAGGATATTGTGAGAGTAAAATGAGAAAAAAATGCTTTGAAAAGTGGTGTCAAATTAAGTAAATATTATTTCCTTTATAGTGTTAAGTGGAATGAGAATCTGTTGGAAGCTAAAACTTTTTTTACATTTTAATTTATTTCAGTTGAGCAATTACTAAGCACAAAAAAAGTCTGCTCACACAGACTACTAGAAATAAAAACATGTAAAGACATTTATATTATGAAAGAAGTATGGTTTTAGAAGTGTGTCTAAATGTATCTGTGAAATAAAGAATGCATGTATAGGCTAGGTTATACTTTTCCTCTAAGTACTGTCTTAACAGTAGCAGTTGCAAGGTGAATGAGGCAAAAAAAGTACCTTCTAGCAAAAGGAATAGACTATAAAAGGCTCAAAGACATAAAACAAGATCTTGGGAACTGTTGATTGGTAGAGCTAGAACACAGGAGTGGCTGATGAAATTGTAGCTAAGCTAGACCTGTATTGCTCAATATGGTCGCCAGCAGCCACACATAGCTACTTAAATTTAAATTGATTAAAAACAAAAATGCAGTTTTTTAGTCAAACTAGCTACATTTCAAGAGCACATTGGGTGTATTTGCTAGTAGCCACCACATTGGACAGCACAGCTATAGAACATTTTCATCATCAAAGAAAGTTCTATTGGACGATGCTGAGCTAGAGTATGGAGAGGTTGGACTTTTTTATTTTGTAGGCCATTGTGAGCCTTTTTAGAGTCTTAAGCAGGGGAGTAACATGATCAGATTTGCATTTTTAGAAGATTTTCAGATTTTTAGATATCTGATCTCTAGTACATAGGAATTTTAGAATAAACATTTGAATCTAGCACATCACTTTTGCTGACAAAGAATAATTAGAAGGGAATTAGGTAGCCTATGACCCTATAATTATTATGATGGATAATAAAATAGAACAATGATTTAAATATCCTTTTAAAACTTCTAACTCAACTGAAGAACTCTCTTGAAAGCTATTGTTATTCTTTATATATGTCTGAAAAAAAGTTTCTTTAGCTTTTCTTTTTAGTTAAGTTGCTGGGTAACAAATGCTAGTGATAAAGTTATGTGATAAAAATTTTTTAAAAATTTACTCAAGATACTTATATTCTTATTTTGTTACAAGATTTGCCATTATATTTTGAAAGCTAAGACTAATAACTGCCATGACTTGATAATAACTTGACTAAAACAAGATGTTAAATAGAATTGTCATAGATTTATTAATCAAAGTAATTTAATTACATTTACTAACAAACTAAAAATGTTGCTTTTAATACTGTAAATTAGATTTTCATGTATGTTTGCTAATTTGGGCCTTTTCTCACAGTTAACCCAGTATCCACTCCAGTGGCACTTCCCATGCCAGCTTTTTCTCCAAGCTTGATAGCTGATCTTGAAGGTTTAAACTTGTCAACTTCTTCATCAGTCGTTAGTGTAAGTAATTTTCAAAATACATCAGCTCGGTTTTCAAATGATGCCATTGTATAATTTTTATTAAAACACAAAGAATTGAAGTAGATTCTTAGTCTCGAACAGTTCTTTCTCTATCAAGTTCAATTCATATCTGATCTTTAAATTTTGTAAATATTTTTTTTAATTCGCTGTATCCAAACCATTATCATCTCAATTTACCTCTGCTTTCTTATCATGTGTACATTTTTCTCTAGTACTGTTATACATCTGAAATATATATATGGATTCTTTGCCACCTTGAGTTAGTTTATATAAATAAATTCTGCCATAAAGAATTATTGTCTACATTAACAGACTTTCATTCTCATAATCATTCTGTTTTCACCATGGGTTGTTGTTTTTGTTTTTGTTTTTACCATAGACTGCTAAAAATACCTGTTTCATTTTAAAATTCAAGATTATATTTATATTTATGTTATCTTCCTGTATTTATTTACATGTTTTGTTGTCCCTAAAAAAAAATATTTAATGTTACTTATGGGGTGTGACTTGAAGGGGAGGCAAGAGGCTTGCCTATCTCAGAATAATGCCAAAACCATCAGCCTGTCATAGTGTCTGAAAGTACAATAACTTTTTCTATGTTAGCATATTATATCCACTGATCCTTCACTCTAAATCAAGCAAACTGCCTTAGATGTATAATCTGTTGATATGCTTGACCTCCTGTTAATTTGTGTCAGAAATCTGACAAACTAAGATAGAATGGTAAGTTTTGATGGGGGCTCAGGTAGCTGGAATAGATTTGGTGTATCCTTGGTTTCCAGGGATGACAGTGCACTGCAGGGTGCTCTGAATTGCCAGGGAGCATAGAGCTGCTTCTGCCAGAAGTGGGAAAGAGGAATCGAATACCTAGTTCTTGTAGATTATTACCCCAAATTACCCCCTTCAAAGCAAATGTGATATCAAGGCCATGCAATGAAATACTCAAAAGAGCTTTATGCATTTCTGTTCAGCTTTGGTCAGCTCACTTAGAAAATATAGGTGAAAACTATTACATTTATAATGTTTTAAGTTGTAGGATATAGTTATCTTTTAACTACTCAGAAATGAGTAAAAACAGTGTTGGGATTTTAGTTTGTCCTTACCACTAAAAGGAAAGGCACATTAAAAGAGGTGGGGGAAAGCTGTGAAAATAAGCACTTCAGTCTTTCATCCATCTAAATAATAAATATTTATGGAGCATTTGTGGTAGGCTGTAAAGAGAAAGTGATAATCAAAAAAATCTGTAGTGAAACAGTTAATCCTTGAGGGGATGGAGGCCCCTAAAAACTTGGGAGTCAGTAAGGTAGTGGATAAGTAACTTGGGCTCTGAGATCAGGTCACCAAGGTACAAATCCCTACTTTGCCACTTACTAGCTGTGTGACCCTGGAAAAATTGGTAAGTAACTTTTCTGCACCTCAGATTCCCAAGAAGATAGTATCTACCTCACATTAATTAATAAGATAATAAATGTAAGGCCCTTAGAACAGTGACTGGCACATTGTCATCAATCAATAAATATTAACTAATATTTTTGAAAGTGGTATGATATGTGATAATGGACCTTGAGTAGACTCTCATATTTTAACAGCTCCAAGAAGAATGCAGTTGAGATTAGAAAAGCTTGTAGTAAATTTTTATTCATCACAAAGTAATTGAAGGACTGACCTTTTTATATGAAGGAAAATATTTATTGGGATGGTCTCTTCAAAGGAAAAGAGAAGCACTCCATCCAAAGAGTGAGCGAAAAAGGACTGCCAGGCTAGTGGCTGAATGGAGCAGGATCACAACACTCACCCCCAAAAGTTAACAAACTGATCAAACAAATAGTAGCAATAAGAATGGCAACCAGAAATCCACCAGCAACAATCAAGGAAAGGAGTAGAACTTGAAACAAAGAAAAAGGTAGCACTTTGAAAAGGTGAACCTGTAAAAATAAACAGTGTTCTGGTGCAGAATGGCATTGCTCTTAATCTTACCTCCAGCCCTCAAAAAAATATTTAGGAAAGTGAGCCCACCAAATTGTAAGTTTTCTCATTATGTGTATGAATTTAGAAAGACATTGTTGGACTAAAGACATCAGAGGAAAAATTAAAGAAAACCCGTTAAAAATTATAACATTCATATAATGGTTTGGGACCTCAACAAATATAGGATTCTTGTGGATCCTGAAATGAAATTCATAGGTAAGAGGACATCCATAATTTTAAAATCAACATGTTGCCTCTGATTTTGTAGAAAGAAGAAATAAAAGTAATTTATAATAAAGTAATAGTTATATTGATATATAAATTCTTTACTGTGACTATACTAGAGATGTAATGAAGAATTTAAATGATGTTGGTACTCATATTTAGAACCAGCATGGATGTGGCAGCTATAAATGCGGACTGATACAGGTAGGTTTTAATGTTGCCATCAGTAACATCAGTTTCCAAAACATTGCACAGTTCTTCTGATTATTGCATTTCTGGAAAACAGTATATTAAAATCTTGCAAAAAAAATCCTTTGTACTTATATGTAAAGAGTTCTAGAATTAGGCAGTTTTAAACAAGTTTTCACCTCATGGATGTTCAGCAAGACAATTGAAAGTTGTGAGGAACGTGGTATAATCTTTATTATGTGAATCTGCCCTGTTCATTGCAGGGCATGTGTCATCCCTGGCCTTGCCGCTTAAAGCTGGGAGCATCCTTTACTGTGCCTTCTCCCAGTCATGTGTCAACTGCAAACATTTAAAGCAGTATAATGCAGCAGTTAAAAGCACAGACTCCTGAGCCAGACTGACTTAGTTCAAATCAGAGCCCTGCCACTTTACCAAATGAGTGACCTTGTGCGAGTCAGCTTACCTCTTGGTGCCTCAGAAGTCTTCATCTATAAAATAAACATAATTGTGTTACCTATTTCATAGAGTTGTTGCTAGTATTAAATGCCTTAACATATATGAAATGCTTATAAAGTACCTGATACATATTAAGCTCTAAGTATTTCCTCTTACTATTTTTCATTAATACATTATCATTACATTTATCATCATTTGTAAAGGAAAGAAATTGTGAGCCAAGGAAATTGTTATCTTTATAAAGGCTAAACATAGATATTCTCAAAAATAAAAATAATTGTAAGTTCATCTTTAAAGATAAAAAGGGGGTGGGAACATTGCTCATTATTGAAACCAGTTAAAGGATAATTCAAAGTAATTGGAATTAAGTATAAGTGATAAATAAAAATAATATAAGAAACCAAATCTAGTAGGTAGGGAGAAGAAAGGATAAGGGGATTCACATTAATGTTTTATTTTTCATTAGTAGGAAAGGAATCAATAATACACAAGATTGAAACATTTTTTGCTTTTGTTTTCAATGAGATTTAAATCTCTTAATAGTTTGTATATGCTCAATGAATGATTATCTGAAGTTTTAGAGGTTTGTTTTTTGTTTTAGTTTTATTTCTTTTTCTTCGATTAAAGTAAGATTATCATCCCATTCAATAGGATAACTTGTCTGTTTCTCTGTATATCTTGTCTATCCATCTGAGCTTATAGAGATGTTAACCATGGTTAACAGCAGTTATTTTAAGTGATATCATTTCTAGATAATTTGCTGCTTTTGTTTTTTACTTTTCTATAATGTTTAAGTGTTTTATGATAAATACTAATTAACTTTTTTAAAAAATAAAATTATTACTATAAAAAATGGGCAGAAATACAAAAACAGGCAAAATTAACTTATGGCATTAGATGTCAGAAGAATAATTATCCTTAGAAAAATTAGTAATTGGAAGGAAATGCAAGAGGAGCTTCTGGGGTGCTGATAGTGTTCTGTTTCTTCATTTAGATGCTGGTACATTCAGTTTATGGGAAAAAAGTTGAGCTTTGTACTTAAGATATGTTTATTTTTCTGTATGTATATTGTGCTTTAATAAAACAATTTTTAATGGACAAAAAGTAACATTACTATTAAAAGGAAATATGGATAATAGATACATGAAAAAATGTTCAGGAGTAGTAATGAATAAACACAAATTTAAAGAATCATTTTCTCTGTGACATTTTCAAAAATTATAAGTACCAATGTACATTGTAGGTGAGGGATGCAATGAAACAGAAATTATATACTGCTCCACTGATGAAAGTATAAATTAGTACATCATTCTGGATGGCTATTTGGCCATCTATATAAAGAGTAATCAAAAGTTGCATACTCTTTGACCCAGTAATCTCATGTCTAGATTTTTCTTCTAAGGAAATAATTATAAATACAAAGATTTATGTGTATGATTGTTTATAACCTCAATATCTAGTGATAGAATGATGGTTGCATAAACTGCGGCAAAATCAAAGTAAAAGATATAAGTAATTTAATGGTATGAGAAAATTTTGTAAGATGTAAAATGTAAAAAGAATACAAAATATTACATTTATTATCTCAATTTTGTAAAATTATATATTCATACTATTTTTAAATTATAATGTTTTCATAGATTTTCTGAATGATGAGATTATGGATGATTTATATTTTTCTTCTTTATATTTTTCAGTATTTTCCAGAGTGTTTCTAATCAAGGTATAATATACCTGTTATCCAAAAAACAATTATTTTTAAATAGAAACGGAAAACGTGTGTATGCATGATTAAGATACCTTGTTATTGATATCTAACGTCCAAGTCTGTCTTTCTGAATCACCACTACTAATTGGGTGATAGTGAGCAAATTATATATTTTTGTCAACTCTAAAATGATAGCAAGGTAGAGCTCCCTGTTTCCTTCTTATTCTAAATTCTGGGAATTTGTGAACCTAAGATGGAATTTCATCACAATGAAAATAGTTACAATAGGGTGATTTGAATACATTTGTGAAAATAAATCGATGACACGTGTTTTAGCTAATATGATGACTTCCTAGTCCAGAGATGATTTTTATTCATTTTGGTGGATTGTTTAATGTATATACACACTGCTGTATTTGTTGCAGTCTTACATAAGACTAATGGCAATTGAACAACAGCTGGCTAAAAATAAACATTTTAGTTTCTTCTGTAATATTTCATTGAGCAAACTTTAAATTTTTTAGTGAATTGCTAGTGAATTTTTTACTAGATTATTGTAAGGCTAAGAGTTTCCAAATTATTATACATCAAATCCTGGGAACTTGGAAACAGCAACTCTCAGAATATTCGGTTTCTACAGGGGATGAGAAAAGAGGAATGGGGTAGTGGGGAGGGGAAGGAGAAATTTTGCATATAAGAATAAATGTGAAATAAATTGTTTACCTCTGATACTAGAAGTGTTGGGGGAAAACAGTCTTTTCTGCTTTAGATGAGTTTTTGTATATTTGGGTTACAGAACTAAGTGAATTCAGCAATTAAAGTTACCTCTGTAAGCTGTTTTAATCTATTTTTGCTGATAACCATCAGCATGAAATCTTGTCTCATTCATTGCATTTTTTGTTTCATCTCAAACTAGTTATATAAGACAGTTTATTAATTTGCTTACTTACTATTTAAGATTTTTGTTTCTATGGGAAAAAAGTGACTTCTGAGTTCTGATCTTATAACATTATGAGGTTCCCCAGGCAATCCTCCAAATATAGATCACCCATGATGAAAGTATAGCACCTGTGGTTCTTTAGCACCTAACCACAGGTCAGAAAGTTTCTGTAGGAATATACTTGTAGAGCTCCAACTCAGAATACCAAAATTCATTTAGAAAGGCAGGGTGACATTTAGGAAATGCATTGAATTTGAAGTCCAAAGACCTGATTTCTACCCTTGGCTAAGCTACTCATTATCATTATAACTACGAGCACTTCTTTGACTTGAATTTATAAGATGGGGATATTTTCCCTATTTGTGTTTTCATGAGAAGCAAATGAAATAATGGACCTGAAATTGTTTGAATTCTGTCCTATGGCTTGTGAAGTGAGAAGATATAATTCTAGGAAACATTATGCTTTAAGAGGCAACAAAGGAAAAGACCAAGTAAAATGAGTCAAAAAAAAAAAAGATGAATTATTTTGTAGAGCAGACATCAAGAAACTCACAATTTAGGGCCGGAAATAGAGGAATCATTACATTGTAGTAGTGCTGTACTAGAGGTAGAAATCTACCAGGTGCTACTAAGTGATAAAGATCTCTTAGAGAAGAATTTACATGTGTGACCTTGAAACTGAATCTTGAAGAATAGTCAGAGTTTGTCTAGGTGGCTGGAGTAGAACAGGAATGATAACACTGACAGAGGAAATAGTGTATGCCAAAGCTTGAGGTGTGGATGAACTTGGAGAATCGGAGTAGTAGTAGTTCAGCGTGGTTATCGTATAGTACATATAAGTTGAAATAACCAAGTCTGATGCTGGAAAAATATGTTGGTGACAGACATACTATCGTGGGAAAATTGTAGTAATGATTTCTTAACTCATTGCTTTCCAATCTTTTCATGGTATATTACATATAGAAAAGTGATAATTTTTGTAGTATACTCTTGGGTAAACAGAGAATGCTGTAGTAGGTGGCAGGCACCCAGCCCAAGTGCTCCAGCCACCTCAGGCCCTCCCCCTCCTCACCCCCACTAACGCTAATGGCAGGGACAACAGCACAGCACACCTCTGACCCATTTGTAGCACATTAGTGAGGAAGCACTAACTTAACTGCCATAATAGCACAGATTTGAACTGCATGAATTACAATTCCTAAGTGGAATTTAATTTTGAAGGATGCAGGAAGCTTCATTATGAAAAGTGATTATTATAGAATATAGAGGTAGTACATTGAGGAATAGTAAGTAATTCCAAGAACAGTCCATAACAGACAAAGTTACAAACAGAAAAGCCCAGTTAGGTATAATATGCTACTCTGTAGTTACCCAAACTCCATGTCAAGGACACAGTCCTCTGGACTGGTTAAGTCAGCCTAAAACTACTAAGGCCAATTGCAAGTTTAAGAGTTTCCTAAAACTACCCTCAAGTTTGACAAATCACTGGAACAACTCACAAAACTCAAGAAAGCATGATGCTCAGATTACAGTTTTGTTATAGCAATAGGATACAAATTAGAATCAACCAAAGGAAGAGACTCACAGGAGACTCTGGGCGGGTTCCAGATTGAGAACTTCCAGGTTACCCTACTGACATCAAAGTGTGACAGTATGCATGGAGTATTGCCAACCAGGGAAGCTCACCAAACTTCCGGGGTTTTTATTGGGGCTTTATTGATTAAATGATTACCAAATGGTTGAACCCAGTCTCCAGCCCTCCCCTCCAGATCAGGCTGATATCAGTGGTCCAAATCCCAACCCACCAATCATATGGTTGGTCTTTCTGATGTGTCCCATTCTTATCCTGAGTTATCTGCTTAGCATTAGCTATCTAAAGGCCCAGCATGAATCACTTCACTGCCATAAACTACCAGGTATGGTTCCCTTAGGGGCCCACTTAAATTACAAAGACACTGCCATCACTGGGAAACTCTTACTGAGGTTACCTCTCAAGAACTAGGACAAAGTCCAGCTTTCTCTTTGAGACCAAATTTCTTACTATACGTATGCCAATTAAGTGTTTTAGTCATTCAAAAAATATTTATTCATGCCAGAATATGAGGCAGGTGCCAGAGATACAGTGATGAACTAGATGAGCGAGGTTCCTGCCCTCAGGATGCTTACAGTTAAATAGAAACATACAAATTGCCTCAAGGGTAATTACAGTATATTAAGTACTTTCATTTTTACCCATTTGGGTATAAGTTGTCACTACTTGTTAGTTTTCTAATTATGTAAATAAATACTATTTTATATTGACTAAACTCACAGTCCCACCTATTTACCTCTGTACTATTATAGCTTAAAATCTAACAAGAGTCAATTTTTATATATAGTAGAGTTTAAAATTTGATTCCGAATTACTTTTCCTCTCTCACAAGAAGGAGAAGTGCAATTTTCACAGTCTATGCAATTCACTGTCTGCTTTCCTTGATTTGGCACTCTGGAGCTTCACTCTATCTCTCGATGAAGGTAAAGCATAGAGACAGTGGAAACAGCAGCCTTAAACTAAGGTCTGTGCACGTTGGTATGGATAGCCAACATGGAATTTTCTATAACCAGCAAAAGGTAGCATTTAGTATGACCAAGAACCCATGTAATTAAGGCCCTCCACCCCCTCAACGTGTTAACGGGCTGAAAGGTGGGAAGAAGAATCTCTTAAGTAATAAACTTGAACTTGGGTAGGCAGAGTGAAGCACGAAAAGGCATTTTTAAATACACAAACCAAATTTAGCATCTGAAGTTAGTGTTTATCAGTGCTGTCAAATTCCTTATCTAAGGAATATAGAAAAATGTCTGGCAACTAATCAAGTTACAACTGCCCATGGTTAGGAACGAGGTGTTGAACCTCTTTGTTTTATAGGAAATTAATTGGAAAATAAAGAGTATCTATCAGATCTGCTTTCAGTATGGAGGTTACTCTGTTAATTTTAAAACAATATGAAGAGAAAACCATAATTCATGAAGCAGAATCTGATTCACTTCAAAATTTACTAACAGTATTTGGAATTATTGGGATAATTGTGTATCAGAATGATTATAGTTGTAATGGATTTACATTTCTTTTAAGTAGACTTTTAAGTAAATTTCTCTTTCTCCTTCCCTCCTTCTCTTCCTCCCTCCCTCTCATGTGCACTAGGCCAGAGCATTTTAGTTTGGTTTTCCAGTCCACTTGCCTTATACTGCCAGAGTGCCAGCTTTCCTCTAGTTTGTCTTTAAGGACAGATTGCTTTGAAGGGAGTCTTTGTTGAACATAAGCGTTTACTAGGTCATGTGCCAGACATTTGATGCTTATGCAGTCTCATTCCCAAAAGAAATAATTCATCTGTAATAAAGTTTGTTTTGTAACATGGTAAAAGAACTGTCTTTTAAATTTTATATATCTATGTCTATATATAGATAGATAGATATAGATATAAAATTACATATATATAAATTATATGTATAGTTTCTAATATATATAATTATATATGTATATTTTTTAGACCTTGCTTTAAGAACTTAAAGTATATTCAAGCCCCAGGCTAAGAGACAAGACCAGCTTAGATCAATTTTTTTTAGTTTAGAGGAGGAAGAAATTATAAGTCAAAATTAAAAATAATTTTGTCATTTTAAATTTGGGAAAAATCCTTTATTTGTTCTGATGGAAATGTCAGTAGTCATGGAACTGTGGTAAAAATAATGAAAAATCACTGGCCTGGGTCTGCTTAAATTGAAAACATTTTTTTAATTAAAGTTTGACAGTATTTTGTGCTTCTATTGCCTAGCCATGTCCCATCTTTTATTCAGTTCTCATCTGGGTATGAGTTGCTTTAATTTTTAAATTAAACTTTAAGGTGTGCCATACTACTGCTTCATCTCTATCTCTGTACTACTTCAGAGGTCTCATAATTAATAACAGCATTATCATCACTTCTTCCCCAAGATTATTAAAAGGAGCTACTTTTTAAAAAGAGATTGTTGTTAATTTTTAGTTGCATTGATTTTATTGCAAAATATTTTTATTTGATTTAAGCAAATATATGCCTAAGTCCTGACTGATGAATAAACTGATAATGCTTTTTTGACATTGTAATAAAAATCTCCATCATGAATAACCCACTTTGTGATATGCTAGTTTGAGTTATTAATGAACTAGTAATTATTACCACACAAAAAATAAGTTACTCACCAAAACAAAGAAAATACATTTATAACTCTATAAGAAATTGAAAGATTAAAGAAGAAATGGCAAAGAAAGCCTTGGGCCTTTCTACTTTGTGGTGAATAATTTTTTTTGCTTTGTGGATTCACTCTTTACAGAGCCTAATTCACTGAATATCTACCGACTTCTTTCCCAAGATTATGGTTTTTAGCTTGTTTATTATAAGTAAATACTATAATAGGAAAAAGAGGTTTTTATAATTTGTTTAGAAAAGATTTAATCTTTACTGGCAATTTTATTTTACAAATTCAAATTTGATTGAATTTTTTGTTACTATCAACTGCTATATTTCAAATTATGTTACTTGTGAATTGTAGTATTTACAATGACAAATTTATTTTTTAAGCTTTACGATATCTTAGATTATTATGCATTGACAAGTCAGGTATTATTATTTAATCATACATCAGCCAAGGTACCTTTGTTCTGTTACCTTTGTTCCTCTTTAAAAAGGCTTGCCAAAAATTTTCTGAACATAGGGCAGGGAATAGTATGGAAAATTATAAGTATTATTTTAATGGTATTAAATCTTTTGACACAAGAAACCTGACCTAACCATAGAAAATATTGTTGTGATACTTATAAAACTTTGTTCCTCTTCAAAGGAAAAGAAAATGAAATTTAACTGTAGAGCACGACTAACATTAATAAATTAATATATTACCAGAGAGAGAGCATGGAGTAAAAATAGATAAGTACAGTATATGACCCTAATATCAAAGAAAAGTAAAAGCCACTTATCTTAGAAAATATCAGACACACTATTATTTAAATAATTCAGGAATGTAATTAGACAGCTTTTATAGGCCTGTTGATAAAGGTTATTTTTTTTAATTTGCAGTTTTTCCAAATTACTGAATATATAAATATAAATAATTAACCATATGTTAAATTAATACCAAAAATCTACTTTACACTTCTGCTCAAAAAAAACCCCACAAAATTTTAGTAAGTTCTGCTTTAAAATGCATAATTTAGATTGAGAGATAACCAACTGAATGTGTCTATCTTGTTTGAATCTTCTTGATTCAAGCAAACCAATTCTAAATAGACATATATGATAGGGAAACATGAACACTGAATATATTTTACATGAAATTATAAGGAATTATTTTTTCTTTCTGGTGTGATAATAGTATTGTAAGTTTTCTTTAAAAATCTTTATCTCTTAGATACATAAAACGAACTATTTGCTGACAAAATTTGATTATACCTGCAATTTGCTTTTAAATAATTCAGAAGTAAAAGATTAGATTAAACAAGATTGGACAAAATGTTGATACTTTTTGAAACTTGGTAAATACCTAGTTGTTCATTATATTACTCTTCTGCTTTTTTGTACATTTGAAATTTTCATAATAAGATTTTTAAAATACATAATTTTAGAAACTCATTTCTCTTTTTACTGAAGCTTTGATGTCCATTTTTCATAGAATATGTGACCTGACAAAGTTATCTTGTAAATTTAAACTAGTACTCCAAAATTTGAGTTCAGTTCAGATTGTAATCTGTAAAATTAGACTATAATAGATTGTTTCTGAGGTCCTTCCCAATTCTAAATTTCTAGAAGTTTATGGGAAATTAAGTGAAGGGATGCCAGGTTACTTCAGTAAACATCGACAGCATTACAGAAAGGTGTGTTATCTTTTACGTTAGAAGTGTATTACATTTCTAATAAGACTTAGGCTCTTGAGTCCTGTTAAGTTAGGACAGGGCCTTTTTGTTGGTCTTTCTGTTCTTAGTGCTTGATACATAGTTAGGCACTCATCAAAAGTGTGTTAAATGAATGAAATTAATCTTTCCCTCTTTTCCATCGTTATCATTATAGACTCTATTCCCACTGGTGTCAGTTTAAGGGCTGTCTGTATATATTAGTTTAGTACATCATTGAGAGAATTACTGCTATCAAGCACATATCTAAAAAGTACTTGCGCACTCACACGTTCCTTCTATATCTTAACACGTAATATTTAAGCCAGGAAAATGGGGAATGAGTTATTGTTTTAATTGTTTGACTAAATATATTGTAATAACCCATTCTTTATATTTCTTAAATGCTTTCTAAATTTGACCAAAAATTACAGCATGCTGAGGAACTAAAAATATCATTTTTATTTTTATTTTCCTGTCAGTAGAGCCGATCTAAAAATTTAAAGCACATCTTTCTAAGGTAACATTTACCTCCTCACATCTTTAGCAGCTATCAGACATGACATGGGACATATTCATTGACCCTAAAAATTTTCATCAGAATCATGCACTGAAAGGGGGTAGCCCCAGCCAGACAAGAGGCTCATTTCAATTTTAACGGCTATAATTAAAGGTTAATTCACTGAGTCAGGATTAACGAGGAAAGTACAAATGATAGGCAAGCAGCTACCTTTATAATACAAGATTAGAACAATGCAATTACAATAAGAATTGGAAAAAATCAACTTCCAGAAAGGATTCTTTAATGAACTAATGAAATTGTGATCTCTAAACATGAATATAGACAATAACACTTCTTACAGAATCTTTTTGATTTTGTACATCTAAGCATATTATGTCAGATGTAGAAATGATGGTTAATATTTAAAACTTTTTTATTATGAAGTTGTCAGAAATACACCTGTATATGTCTGCATATGATATTTTCAAATGGCAAAATAATTTTTCCTACCTCAGGCTCATTTTTTGACATCCAATTATCTTTACCTAAATCATATCGATCTTTCCCTCTCTCTGCCCTACTGCCACCAAGTACTTATGTTTATACCTTAAATCTTTTTATAGAGCCTATAACTCCTTTTCATCTAGTGGTAATAAGAAAATTGACGTGTCTTTTCAGTACATTTACATATTTTATGATTTTTCTTACAATTTAAGACCAATGCTATATTTTATTTTATGCAGACCATATTACTTTATTTTTAGTGTGATGTGCCCTTTAACCTCAGGACATTGATCCAAGCTTTTATCTGTATTGTATATTGCTAGAAAACTAACAGGTTACTTACTGTATTAAATGTTCTCATGTGAAAGTCCTTGGCATAGTGGTTGATGTATAGTTGGGCCTCAGCAAATGTTCATCTGTTTTTGTATTATTGTGATGGAAGCCATATACATTTTTAATTCATTGAATCCTACATTCAGATATTTATCATCTGTCCAAAGAGAAGTTGTATTCACTTAGGCTTATAGATGTAAAGATAATAATTGTCCATCATAAATGCAGGCTGTGGAAAATTGTTCCTCAGAAACTGAGGTCCCATAAAAGGAGTTTACATTTTGTCAATCACTCTTGAGCTGATTTAGTATAATATATCTGTAGGCTGGGGCAAATCTGAGTATTGATGCCTAGAAGCTAATAATCCAATAACATCATTCCCAGAAAAATATATAGTGCTATTTGAAGATTATGTAGCCTGTGATATACAAAACTATAAGTACTGTACTGCTATTGCCATGGAAATGAGTTGTAAGTATAATATAGATTTACTTGATAAAATGATCTTTTTTTTTTTTCCTTTTGGTTAAGCTGACAAGTGCTGGAGAATTTGCTTTTATGTATACATTGTGAGAAATCTGGGGGAAATTGATAGTGTTTCACTGGTATTTAGATTAACCCACACATTATATTTGGAGTGGGACAGCATGCTGTTTTGAACAATATTTTGACATTAAGAACTCCACAAAATAGTATTTAAGCCCCCTTTGGCGTGAGCAGTTGATAACTTTTCATTCATAATTAGCTCATAGAGAACCGAGAGACATTTCAGGGAAATTGAACTGTCAGTGGGTAGAAACAAGCATTTGACCTCATCACATTGAGTGGGGCCCATCATAATTTGTTCATTTGGTGCCCATCAGCCCAGCCTCATCTCTCATACGGCACCTCACTGACCTTCCCTCTCCAATTCCGCTCAGTTCAGCTTTAATTATGACTCTGCAGACCTGAAGAAATATTGCAGCTTGCTCTCAAAAACCCTGAACTGCCACTCACCAAAAGATTGGTTTTTAACAGGTAATAAATGCCCAGAGGAAATGGTGCTATGTCCACACAGAGAACTGTGGCTTCTTTTGAGAATTTGCTGGCTCTCAAGTGTGTCACTGTTGCCTAGTGAAAATTTTATTTCTAACACCAAGCTTGTGACTGAATTCACTGTTCTTAGGAAATAGCATGAGTTCTTTAAATTGGGTAAACTTTCATCCATCCATAGAAAAAAATTCTTAGTTACTTGGTTATCTAGTGAATTCACTAAGCCCATCACCTATTGAAAGTTGAGAAACAGCTTTAGGTTTGTTAGGTAAAATATTACTGTTTTTAGAATGCTGCATTTTTACGTTTTATTTTAATTAATAATTAAATTTTGAGATATTGACCATATGTAGGAAAAAGTGAGAAATCATAAATTCCTCATCTAACAATATAATTACTTACAACTCATCAAATTTGGCAGAAAGACTTCTACTTATTTGACAGTTTTGTCTCTGCCAATAAACAGATAAAGTTTAAATTAAGCATTCATATTGCTTACCATCAACTTACCCAGTTACCCACCCCATCAACCCTCATGACGATATTTTTACGAAGCAAGGTGATAGCAATCAGAGACTATGCAGGAGGAAAATACAAAGTTTATAAAATTATAAAGTTTAACTTTTGTTTTCAAATTCTATTCCTGAACATCTCATTGCAAACAGAAATATTGAAAACTGTAGTCCCATACTGTGTATCCTTGTAGTGAATGTTAAACTGTCAGCAGGATTTTCAGGTCATTTGACAAAAAGGATACAGGTGCAGTAGCTAGCAGTGAAGGTGACTGCTAGTTTCATCAATCACTTTGCCTTTCTTTAAGTTGATACATAATGGACCCCTTCAATCAGCTTCCTTGTTCTTTGTCACTTGTTTGGAAAGAGGAAAAAAAAGAAGGGTGGAAAGGCTGGACTCTGAAGTCAAGGTTAGGAAATGAATTGTTAGTTATTTACTCATGGTACAGAGAATGTCAGTGTGAAAGGCTCTTCATAAAATGTCGAGTTTGTCAATGGGTGATAATATGCATTTTGAAGCTTTACACAGGCCCTTTGGAGTGGCAGTGCTGTTCAAAGTAGCAATTCTAAATATGAATTTGAAATTAAGACATTACTTTGTAACAGAGACATGTTTCATTCCAGAAAATGTTCATATACATGTATGTTTCATTTCTCAGGATTACATCAAACAGCTTAGTCACGAGAACATAGTTATAGCTAGATTGTGAATACTTGTCAGCCACTGGCAATTTAGTCTTAGACCTTCTAACATACTTTTTAGAATTGGAAATTTTCTCAAATTCTTTGAAGAAATAATTTGAAACTTTACATAGGTTCATTTGCTAAAAACCATCGAGGTACCACTTAACAAGTTTGAATGTCTTGTTAATTTTAAAAGCTCAGGGAGTAAGTAAAACAGTTAAGGAAACTGGCTTATTTTAACTGCTTCTTCCTTAGAAAACAATACTTTTTAACTAATTTTTAAAGAATGAGGCACACCTGGAGAAGGTTAACAGTTCACCAATTTTCCAACAAATGGGCACAGGGACTCTTAAAGTATATCTTTTTTTAATACCTGACCAGATTGTGTGTATTCTGGAATTCACCAGTATGCTTTTCAGAAGTATGTTTTTATAACTATGTGGCTCAATATTTATTTCAAAGCTATCAACCATAAGGAGCTATTATATATCAAGAAACAGTAAAATGATCCGAGCAGGTGTCATATTAAAATACAAAAATTACATGTCATGGTTATATGTAATTTCTCAGTTCCCTCATCTTCAAGAATAGTTTAGGTAGAATAGTGAATATATAGGTTAATGTCCTTTACATTCTTTGCAGACTTGGTATCAATGAATGGAGCTAGTTTTCTTTTGCTTCAAGCTTTAGAGGTTATGGTGACAGTTTAAAAAAAGTGAATGTTTTTATTAAGAAACATGAACAGAGTATGTTCTATATTATGAATATTGTGGTAGAAGCTGCAGCAAATTTTTTAAAAAAGTAATCTATGGTTACAGTTTGGGGCACATCTTACAGTCTTACAGAAATGGAAACCATGAAAACAAGAACACAAGAGGATGAATAGAGTGGCAGTGAAGGTTTGTATAAGATGTCCTAGGTTTTTGGGAGAGAGAATTACTAAAACAGATCTTTAGGGAAGAATTCCTTTATCTTTGATTGTAATACTGAATGCTTTCTGTGATATGATTTATAGATGTGGAATTTCCACCAAAAAACATTTTACCATTCTACATATGTTTATGTTAAACCAACATAGACTGAATTGAGTTTTTTCTGAGCAGCATTTGCATATATTTCTGGTGGTTCAATTTTTCTCAAAGAGACCTGGTTGCCTAAGCACCCACTTGTACACCTGCATTATTTATCTCAGCAGTTATAACATTAACTTTACATGAATGGTTGCAAAATGCTTAAGAATCTGGATTCAGAGACTCAGTTTAACCTTTTAAAAAATCTTTCGTGTTATGCTTTTTCCAGGGAAATATGGCTCTAGAAAAAATTGTAACATTTTTAAGAGTTCCTTCAGGACTATCACTCTCTTAATACCTACTTTTGCCCTACCCAAAGCCTCTCATATTTTCATTTCCTTCCTTTTTCCCCATTGAAACTTGTCTGTTTTGTGCCTCATCACCCATTTGTCTATGACTGCTACTTCTTTAAGAATCCCCTTTTGCTTTTATAGAACTCATACAGAAAGTTTCTATATGCATATTTTATCAGAAAGACTAACAGATACCAACTAAAGGGGATAAGAGGATGTCTCAGTGTGCAGTGCATTTAGTTGGAGCCTTTGGAATAGTCCATCTTTTATTGTTTCATTGGTTCTCAGTACCTATTTGTCAAAATCAACTTAATGTGCTTATTAATCATATAGAAAGGGTATTGGGGGAGGGGTGAATTTTAAAAAGCCAGCCCCCTAAATGATTCTGACAAATAACTATCCAGGTTTGAGAGCCAGTCAAAGTCATTAGTGTCTAAGCTAGTTGAAGCTTAAGTCCAATGAGGAAATATTCTAGGGAAAGAACAATTTTTGATGCCTTTCACATCACTGATCAGCCACTAAAAGATATGTACAAACATTTATACCATAGACTCCACAGCATAAACATTCAGAACAGTAGTTTTCAACTAGACATCAGATTACCTTTATTAGTTTTCTATTGCTGCTGTAACACATTACTACAAACATGATGGTTTATGACAACGCAGATTTATTATCTTACAGATTTAGAGGTCAGAAGTCCAGAAAGGTCTCACTGAGCCAAAGTCAAGGTGTCAGCACAGCTGTGTTCCCTTCTAGAAGCTTAGTTCTTGTCTTTTCCTGCTTTTAGATACTACCCACATTCCTTGGCTCTTGGCCCCTTGCATCTTCAAAGCCACCAATGGCCAATTGAGTTGTTATCATACTGCATCACTCTAACCCTGATTCTCCACCTTGTTCTTTCACTTACAGGAGCCATATGATTACATTGGCCCACCCAGATAATCCAGGAAACTTTTCCCATCTCAAAATCAGCTAATTAATTCCCCGTGGACATGATGTGTTACATATAAATAGGTTCTGTAGGGTAGGATTTGGATACCTTTGGGAGGCTCTTATTCTGTATACCACCACACCTGTGGAATCAGTGAAGAGAGGAAGGTGGCTCAGATACTCATACTTCACCTACAAATTGCAGAGGAAAGGAAAAGTAGGACCCTGCCTTTTCTGGAGGTCATTCTGATTGTAGAGCCAGAGCCGGGCACCACATATAACCTTGTACTCTTTAATCTTGATGTTGATTGCAGCATGGTGACCATTCACTATACCTAGAATTCAAATGGAGCCCTGCTGTGGGGATTATGGCCACCTCCCTAAACCCCCGCAATTCTTATTTGTGGCAATTCAACTTAACTGTAGTCAGAACCACTCAAATGAAGAGAAATAGGGCATTTTCAAATATTTATATCTTCCTAATGCCATCTCTTTGATGTTTGAGTCAGAATTTTTATTCAAAATTTTATCAGCTTACATTTTTTAGAATCAGAATTATTAAAGCATTTCTCAGTGAAACATTGATTTATCTCAGTAGGTAATAAAAACAAATCTCAAATGACATGAGTTTTTATGCAGAGGCTTTACAATATTTTAAAATGCTTAAGTCTTTACTATCAATTAAAACTATGGGCACAAATAACTCACTTGTGCTTTTGAGGCAATAATTCAAAATTTACTTGTTTTTAAAAAAAATCATGCAAAAACATGCAAAGAAATTATTCTCCAGGCTTAGCACTTTGTTATTTACATGGTGCATAAGAATAAAGTTAAATAATAAGCTGAAATGCATAAAGTTAAATAATAAAATGAAAATAAAGTTATAAGAAATATCACAATGAAATGTGACTAATAACTAACATTATTATTGGCTGGAGCAGAGTCAGAAAGAGTTGAATGGACAACTTAGAGCTTGAGCTACACATTATATAATAGGTAGCATTTGATATTTAACTAAGTCATATGATTTATTATAGTAAATCGTAAGTAAATGATGATTTAAGTAAACCATAGAACAAACCAGTGAGAGCTATGTGCAGAACTGGCAAAAAGTAAGGGATAACACTTTCTGAAAAGTCCTAGCACATGAAGAGATTAAAAATTGTTTCATATCCTATGATTACATCCTTAGGGATAATTCTTTTCTCTTTGATATGTTATGTGAAAGATAATCAGAGCTAACCTATCTCAGAGCTTACTGGCTATCAGACTTTGGGCTTTAAACCAAATAGTTGACTTAACTTTTCCCTTCTCTGGGAGATAAATATGGAGAGGAACCTTAAGTGCCCGCTGCTCTAAGTGGGGTGAAGTCTAAAATTAGAGAAATAGTGGGCAGAAATAAAAGCAACAGACTAAGAGCCAAAAGTTAGATTTTGCCATTAATTGGATGGAGAGTTAACTCAAGTAGCAGGGGATGTACATTCATGCCACAGGAAATCTTGGAATGACTTAGCCGTTACTCCTTCCCTGTTCGTGCGGTATCTTGTTCAGTAAACTCTTAGAGAAAACAAAATGATAAGGTGGGTGGGCAATATCCTGTATAGAAATGGTACTATATTCTTGAAGAGTTGGATTTATTTCTGGATACCAACCTTTTAAAAAGCAGTACATCATTTTCCATCCAACAAATGCCTGCCACAGCCAATAATATGTTGACATGTCCATTTTCGGCTTGTAGTACAAAATAAATGAAAGCCAAGGACATTACAATTGGGTGGGAAGGAGAACTATTATTTAAAAGGCTTTTAAATGATGTCACTATATATTCTTTTAACAACATCCTCTAAAAGCCTTTGAAAAAATAGTCCCTTCCTTCCTCAGTTGTTAACAAAGCCCATACGAGGGACTGCTCTTTAAAAGGCTGTTAAATGGTGATACTATATTTTTTAACATCAACATCATTTAGAAACCTTTTAGAGAACAGTCCTCTTCACCCACAACTAACAGAGGGGGAAGAAAAAGGACATGGGGGAAGGAATTACTTGTTTTTAAAGGCCTTTGGATGGTACTGTCAATATAAATATAGCAATATTGTTTTTAAAAGCCCTTCTCCAATGGTGATTCAGCTTTTTGATATGTACTTTTAACCTCATGACCCTGTATTTTAACGTTGACTGAAAATTCAATTTACTAATAACCTCAATAATGCCTTTTATTGAACAGTTTAAAAATCAGTTTTACAACTAGGTGAAACAGACAGGATATATATAATTAGCCCCATTTTACAGAAGAGAAAAACAGGCGCCAAGTGAGGTTGTGATTTAGCTGAGGTCTCACTACTAATGTATGGCTGACTCGAACAAATAACCCCATCTCTTGACATGTGCTCTAGTGCCCCATCCCGCTGCCTTGAGTTGCATTCATTACTTTGTTTTAAGGATATTCTTCATTGCTCTTTTCATCATGTCCAAATTCTAGGTTAATTCCTTATAATTAGTATAAATGTGGGATTCTATAATTTCAGTACTGAAGATAGATATGTAGACGGTAGAGGTTTAATTAACAGTATAATCCTGATGAAATATAAAATATCTCAAAACATTGTAGTCATCCTATGATGTTATGGCCCTCAGACTTTTCCTGAGATTCCTTTGCTCTGGCATGCTTATGAAATTATCACTTGAAATCCATTTTCAGGCATCTGATTTATTAAATAACTGTTTTTTTAAAGACAGTACTAATCTCATTTTATTGATTTGCTTTTGAAAGTTATTCTATTGACTAAGGATACCGATTCATAATTAAGATCATATTCAAAAAAGTTTCCTCAGTTATCATTAATCTTTGGAAAGAAATAATAAATACTGGTTCTTCCCACTTCCTATTTAGTTCTCTGAAGGAGAGAAAAAAATCTCCCAAGTTGCTTATATTACTGACTTTTATTTTTCTTTATCATAAGGAACATTTTGTGTTTATTGGAAAAAGAATTGTAACTTATTGCTTGACAGAAATGAGGCTTAAAAATAATAAATTCAGTCTTAGTTCTACCACTATTTTCTCTTGTGCTAATACATGTTGTCTTTAATAATAATGAACGAAGAGTACTTTCATCAACAAAACACTTTCATACGCACTATCTTACTGAATCTGTATAAAAACAATCCTTTGAATTAGGTAGTATTACCCTTTATTTTACAAATTCAAGCTCAGAGAAGTTAAATGATTTTCTTCTCATTGAATAATTTGACCATCTTCTAACTTAAAATCTAATGTTTTCTTTCATACCATTGCCACCCCTACCTACCTTTGCAAGATAGGAAAGGCCTTTCTTGCTTCTGAAGAAAAATGTTCCATATATAAAAAATAGGTACAGCCTGAGAAAACATGGGCCAGTGCCAAAGTACAAGCACCTGGGCCCCAGTCCCAGCACTTGATCCAGAAAAATTCATAGTCAAGTAACTAACGAAAAGAAAACTGGGTCATCAGAAGGCTTTACTTCCACAGAGACTCCAAAGATACTAGGGTTCCTGTACAGTAAATCACATTCTTCCATCCCTACCTTCTCACTGAAGCATTTAAATTATTTATGCACAAATCAGAAATATAGTCACTATATGCACATGCACATGCACGCATGTGTGTGTGTACCCATTTTCCCATCCTTGTCCTCTGTCAGGAATTCCTCAACAACTATGGTACCTCTGACTAGCATCTGTGATGGGAAAGAATCCTCCTCCCTCTATCAGACTCTAGGAAAGCATCCCTAGGAGTCCTGTTATTTAAAAATAAAGTAGCTATAATAAAACTTGCCTTTCTAATTTGTACATCATCTAAGACATACTTTTCCTTCCTCTAGGACTTCATCTAGCTGTCATTCATATCCCTCTGTCCCCTAATTTAAAATACAAGAAGCATGGCCAGTTTTTAGGTGTAGTGGTCCCATTTGTGAAATATGTAGAACAGCTACCAATTTCCCTCTCTCACATACTTTTATAAAGAACTATTACATAGCCTAGCCTTTCTCAACTCTATTTGGATCTTGCTGTCCTATAGGAAATATCCTCATCATGACCTCCCTCACTCAGAATGCTCTATAATTCTGTCTTTGACAAAATTATTATTACCAACAAAATTGTTTATATGAAGCTCCCAACTGTTGCTTCTGGGCTGTTCCCT